>PVKP010038770.1:9570-20741 GCA_004027715.1 Plecturocebus donacophilus
AGGCGGGTGGATCACTTGAGGTCAGGAGTTCGAAACCAGCCTGTCCAACATGGTGAAACCCTGTCTCTATTTATTTATTTATTTATTTATTTTTTTTTTTTAAATACGGGGTTTCACCATTGGTCAGGCTGGTCTTGAACTCCCGACCTCAAGGTGATCCGCCCGCCTTGGCCTCCAAAGTGCTTGGATTACAGGTGTGAGCCACCGCGCCCGGCTGTCTCTATTTAAAATACAAAATTAGCTGGGCATGGTGGTGCATGCCTGTAATCCCAGCTACTCAGGAGGCTGAGGCAGGAGGATCTCTTGAACCTAGGAGGTGGAGGTTGTAGTGAGCCAAGATCGTGCCACTGCACTCCAGCCTGGGCAACAAGGGCAAAACGCCATCTCAAAAAATAAAAAAATAAAAATTAAAAAAAAAAGAATTAACCTGGTATTAGGCCAGGCACAGTGACTCATCCCTGTAATCCCAGCACTTTGGGAGGCTGAAGCCAGTGGATCACCTGAGGTCAGCAATTCGACACCAGCCTGGCCAACATGATGAAACCCCGTCTCTACTAAAAATACAAAAAATTTGGCCAGGTGTGGTGGCTCACACCTATAATCCCAGCACTTTGGAGGCCGAGGTGGGTGGATGACCTGAGGTCAGGAGTTCGAGACCATCCTGGTCAACATGGTGAAACCCCATCTCTACTAAAAATACAAAATTAGCCAGGCGTGGTAGAACATACCCGTAATCCTAGCTAGTTGGGAGGCTGAAACAGCCTTTAACTGGAGATAATTGCCTGTTTATAATTTGAAAAAAGTCAGGGGATCTGAACCAAGGTTTAAATATTATTCCAAAAATCGCTTGAACCCGGGAGGCAGAGGTTGCAGTGAGCTGAGATGGCGCCATTGCACTCCAGCCCCGGCAACAAGCAAAACTCCGTCTCAAAAAAAAAAAAAAGCTGGCCGTGGTGGCTCTCACTTGTAATCCCAGCTACTCAGGAGGCTGAGGCAGAGGTTGCCATGAGCCGAAATTCACACCACTGCACTCCAGCCCGGGCAATAATAGCAAAAACCTCCATCTCAAAAAACAAAAATATAGTCTGGTATTAAACACTAACCACATTTTCTGCTCCATCTTAGTGGAGTGGAGCAGTTGTAATTGTTCTCTGGACAGTTGACATGCTTGTCACTATTTCCATGCTCTTCTAATTCAGCCCATTGCAGCTCTACTTCCCCTTCTGGATCTTTGGAAATTCAGTGTAAGTTCTCGATCCCTTTCCAGAAAATAAATAAATAAATACTTAAAAAGTCTCTGGTTCAGGAAAGATTAAAATAGCAAACAGAGTGGAGTGGGGGGTATAAAAAAATTTAAAAATTAAATTTAAAAAAAAATAGCAAACAGAAAAATCTGATTTAAAAAATCCGGGCCGGGCGCAGTGGCTCACACCTGTAATCCCAGCACTTTGGGAGGCTAAGGCTGATGAATCACAAGGTCAGGAGATGAGACCAGCCTGACCAACATGGTGAAAACCTGTCTCTTCTAAAAATACAAAAACTAGCTGGGCGTGGTGGTGGACACCTGTAAACCCAGCTACTAGGGAGGCTGAGGCTGGAAAACTGCTTCAACCCAGGAGGCAGAGGTTGCAGTGAGCCGAGATTGCCGCACTGCACTCCAGCCTCACGACAGAGTGAGACTCTGTCTCAAAAAAAAAAAATTTTTCAAGAAAAGCTGTGCACGGTAGCTCACACCTGTAATGCCAGTACTTTGATAGCCCTAGGCTGGCAGATCATGAGGTCAAGAGTTCCAGACCAGCATGACTAACATGGTGAAACCCCGTCTCTACTAAAAAATACAAAAATTAGTCGGGCGTGGTAGCACATGCCTGTAATCCCAGCTGCTCAGAAGGCCAAGATCAGGAGAATCACTTGAACCCGGAGGCAGAGGTTGCAGTGAGCCAAGATGGTGCCACTGCACTCCAGCCTAGGTGACCGAGTGAGACTCCATCTCAAAAAAAAAAAAAATTAAAAAAATTCTAAGAAACAACATTTTAACTCTGGAGATAATTGCCTGTTTATAATTAGAAAAAAGGCAGGAGATCTGAATTAAGGTTTAACTACTACTCCAAGAGCTTAAAACCACAGCTCCTTTGTAGTTTGCGTTTATTTTGTTTTGTTTTTTGTTTTTTTGAGACGGAGTCTTGCTCTTGTTGCCTAGGCTTGAGTGCAATCTCGTGATCTTGGCTCACTGCAACCTCTGCCTCCAGAGTTCAAGCGATTCCCCTGCCTCAGCCTCCTGAGTAGCTGTGATTACAGGCACCCACTACCAGGCCCAGCCAATTTTTTGTATTTTTAGTAAAGACAGGGTTTCACCACATTGGCCAGGATGGTCTTGAACTCCTGACCTCAGGTGATCCATCCACCTTGGCCTCCCAAAGTGCTGGGATTACAGGTGTAAGCCACCGTGCCCAGCCCGAAGTTTCTTATCCTCATTGAAAAACGTGTATCTTGTGAATCCCGCACCAGTTATACTCAGTGAACGTTTTAGAATTCACTGATCTTTAGAAGGCAAATTAACCACAGCAGTTGTGCCTAATGATACTTGGGAACATCAGTACAATCTCCACCCCTTTATGATATACAAAGAGAATGAATTACTTGTCTGAAAACACACCAGGAGTCCTTTAAGTAAATAATTACAATACAAGCAAATGTCCTGATTAAATTGGGTGCTTCTGCAAAAAAAAAGGAGGAAATGAAAGAGGGTTTGAAATACTTGCGTAGACAGTCTTCATTCTTTCTTCAGATCAATGATTAGGACCAAAACCATCTGACCACATAAATAAATCCCATCAACATCGCCACATATTTGGAGGAACTTCAAAGGAACTTTCCCTTACCTGTTACCATCAGCTAGAAAAAAAACCCTTCAGGGCGTCCCAACAAACCATGTCTGATTTGGGGAATATATAAAAAAGACATTATTTCTGAGTCATGGCTTCTGAGGTGAGTGGGATTACTTTTTTTTCTTCCCTCTTCCAAATTCTTTCCCTTCTCATCTAAAGTTTAGCTGGACTTCTAAATCCAGGAATTTTTTCAAGTGTTCTCTAACAAAGCCCTGTGGGAGGTGTGCTTCTTCTGGACGACTGAAAAGTTGGCAGCCCAATTTGGATTAAAGTTTCAGACCAACAAGTGAAGCAAATTAAGCACCCCCTTCCTCCCACCCCACATTTCCCAATATAGTGTCAGAACAAATCAGAGGTTTCAACTAATTTGTGACTATATCTTCCCAGAGTTTGGTGTCAGACACTGTTGCTGTTGTGAACTGAATGATTTGTCCTCCAAAGTTCATATATTGCAGTTCTAACCCCCAGAGTGACTATATTTGAAGATGGGGCGTCTAAGGAAGTAATTAAGATTCTACAAGCCAGGAAGAGAAACTGAAACTGACCATGGTGGCACCTTGATCTTGGACTCCAGCTTCCACAAGTGTGAGAAAATAAATTGCTGTTATTTAAGCTACCTAACACCTGAGTTTAAGTCCCAGTTCCCCCACTTGTTTTTCATCTGTAGTTGTTTTTCTTTTACTTTTTTTTTCTCCATCCTCACCCCTTCTTCTTTTTCTTTGTCTTTTTTGAGACAGTCTCACCCAGTTGCCCGGTTTGGAGTGTAAGGTCCAGCCCTACAGCGTCCTTTGAGCCCCTCTCTGCTGGTATGGAGATGAGAAACTGTAGAAATAAAAGACACAAGACACAGAGATAGAGAAAAGAGAGTTGGTCCTGGGGGTCCACTGACAACCAAATCGTGGAGTCCGGCAGTCGCCCCGAGTGCCTGGTTGCTCTGACTTTTATTGAGTACAAACCTGGGGGCAGGGTAGGTAGGGCGTGGCATTGGCGGTCTGAGATAGGGTCAAGTACGTGTCATAGGGAGGGGGGCCAAGGACTTTCAGGTAGCCGAGATGAGGTAAGGAGCATAATTTGTCAGCACTTTTTCCATACTTGTTAAGAAAGAACAAAGACATTAGGATTTATATTACTTTTACTGATTATCTCTTCTAAGAAAAAAGGAACCAGGTGCAGAAGCGGAACATCAGAGTGGACATGGAACGTGACCACTGAAGCACAGCGTCACATAGAGGCAATTAAGCCCCCGGATGTCTGCGGGTGTACCTGACAGCTGTCAGGCCTACCACAAGAGCTCAGAGGAGTTGGAGTTTTCTCCTAACTCTCCCAAGGAAGAAGACATCTTGGCCATCTTGGACGTCTCCTTCCCTAGCTGGCTAAACAGCGGGTGCTTTCCCAGCACTGGCACTGCCGCACAGCCCAGGCACCCTCTAGCAGCCCTTTCTCAGGCGTGACACAAGGCCTAAAGTGTCTTGCCTTAGGGTCATTTCTTTCACAATGTCACCCCAGGTTCACATTTCCGACCTGAGAGGCATTAGTAAAAGAATTAGGATCACCTATGAATAACTAAAATCTCCTATGAATAATTAATAACTACCATGGTTATATCTCTACTTACTTTCTTCTTCATTATTCATATGGAAATAGACTGAGGCTTCTGGCCTGCCTCAACACTTATGGGGTTCCCCCCTACACCGGAGTGCAATGGCTCAGTCTCAGCTCACTGCAACCTCTGCCTCCCGGGTTCAAGCGATTCTCCTGCCTCAGCCTCCCTCCCGAATAGCTGGGATTACAGGCACCTGCCAACACCCTGGGCTAATTTTTGTATTTTTAGTAGAGATGGGATTTTACCTCGTTGACCAGGCTGGTCTTGAACTCTTGACCTTGTGATCCGCCCACCTTGGCATCCCAAAGTGCTGGGATTACAGGCGTGAGCTATCGAGCCTGACCTGAAGCTGTGTTCATTTTATAACCAGAAAACATTGTTTCGAAAAAAGTTAGCGGGGAACAGTTGAGATTAACCACCAAGGAAAAAGGAATCATGAAGTGTCTGTATGTCTCTGACCCACCAACCCTATGAGAGGTGCACAGGAAGTAACCTAAGAGAGATGGGGTTGGACAGTCACTAAGAACAGTAGGGGGTCCAGGTGTGGTGGCGCATACCTGTAATCCCAGCACTTTGGGAGGCTGAGGCGGGTGGATCACTTGAGGTCAAGAGTTCGAGAGCAGCCTGGCCAATACGGCAAAACCCTGTCTCTACTAAAAACACAAAAATTAGGCCCAGTGCCATGGCTCATGCTGTAATCCCAGCAGTTTAAGAGGCTGAGGCGGGTGGATCACTAGAGGTCAGAAGTTCGAGACCGGCCTGGGCAACATGGCGAAACTCCATCTGTACTAAAAAGACAAAAAATTAGCCAGGCATGGTGGCACATGCCTGTAATCCCAGCTAGTCAGAAGGCTGAGGCAGGAGAATCACTTGAACCTGGGAGGCTCAGGTTGTGGTGAGCTGAGATCATGCCATTGAACTCCAGCCTGACAACAAGAGCAAAACTCAGTCCACTCCCCCCCTCAAAAAAATACAAAAATTGGCCTGGTGTGGTGGCTCACACCTGTAATCCCAGCTACTTGGGGGGCTGAGGCAGGAGAATTGCTTCAAGTCAGGAGGCAGAGGTTGCAATGAGTCGAGAGGGCGCTACTGCACTCCAGCCTACGTGACAGTCTCACTCTGTCATAATGGAGTTTATATAGTCGCTACTCAAAAGAAAAAAAACCTGTGAATTAAAGAATGAAAAGATTGCCTGTGTGTGCCTCCCATTCTAGGAGCTCAGGGTTGGTGCCTGCCAAAGGTGTCTCTATACTCCACCCCATGCTCACCCTGTCTGCTATCTCTCTCTGGTGCTCATTCTCATTCTTTCTCCCGCCTCTCTCCCTCTCTCCTCCCAACCCTCTCTCCCTCTCTCCTCCCAACCCTCTCTCCCTCTCTCCTCCCTACCCTCTCTCCTTTCTTCCCTCTCTCCTTCTCCTTCTCCCATGTGATTTAAAAAAAGAATGAATTTAGAAAGACATTCAAGAAATATAAATAGGTAGAAAAGCAAGTTTCAGAATAATATAGAGTATGACTCTCTTTTTTAAAAAATTTTTTAGATGGAATCTTGCTCTTGTTGCCCAGGCTGGAGTGCAGTGGCGCGATCTCGGCTCACTGCAAACTTTGCCTCCCGGGTTCAGTCCATTCTCCTGCCTCAGCCTCTGAGTAGCTGGGATTACAGGTGCCCCCACCACGCCCGGCTAATTTTTGTATTTTTAGTAGAGATGGGTTTCCCCATGTTGACCAGGCTGGTCTCAAACTCCTGACCTCAGGTGATCTGCCCATCTTGGCCTCCCAAAGTGCAGGATTTATAGATGTGAGCCACTGTGCCCAGCCATGACTCTCTGTTTATAAATATATACTTATATTTGTATATAATAACATATGGAAGTCTTTTGTTGTTTTTGTTTTGTTTTGTTTTTTGTTTTGCAGAAAGTTATTTATTTAGGTAGAGAAAGAGAAAAAGGAGAGGAAGAGAGAAAGCTTTCACGAGAGAGCGTAGAAGGGGACTCCAGAGGGGAAATCCCTTTTTTGTTTGTTTTTTCTTTTTTTTTTTGAGACAGAGCTTTACTCCCTCACCCAGGCTGAAGTACAGTGGCATGATCATGGCTCCCTGCAACCTTCATCTACTGGGCTCAAGCAATCCCCCTGCTTCAGCCTCTGGAGTAGCTAGGACAACAGGCAAGCACCATCATGCCTGGCTAAGTTTTTAGGTTTCATTTTTTGTAAAGACTGGGTCTTGCTATATTGCCCAGACTTGTCTTGAACTTCTGGCGTCAAGCCACCTTAGCCTCCCAAAGTGCTGGGATTTCAGATGTGAGCCACCACGCGGCCTGGAAAAATGTTCTTTACTTTTTTTTTTTTTCCCTAAACCTCAGAGTCAACAAGACTCTTTGGTAACCAAGGCTGGAAAAAAAGGATATTTATATATCTTTTTTAAAATTATACTCTAGGTTCTAGGATATATGTGCAGAACGTGCAGGTTTATTTCATAGGTATACAGTGCCATGGTGGTTTGCTGCACCCATCAACCTGTCATCTACATTTGGTATTTCTTCTAATGCTGTCCCTTCTCTAGCCCCCCATTCCCTAATAGGCCCCAGTGTGTGATGTTCCCCTCCCTGTGTCCATGTGTTCTCATAGTTCAACTCCCACTTATGAGTGAAAACATGCAGTGTTTGGTTTTCTGTTCCTGTGTTAGTTTGCTGAGAATGACAGTTTCCAACTTAATCCGTGTCCCTGCAAAGGACATGAATTGATGAAAAAAGGATATTTTTTAAGGCGAAGAATGAGGTGGCCATTTGTAAAAATTGCCCAGGAGAGTATCTTTGTTTTTTTGTTGTTGTTGTTTTTTGTTTTTTGTTTTTTTGAGTCTCTGTCGCCCAAGCTGGAGTGCAGTGGCGTGATCTCCACTCACTGCAACCTCTGCCTCCCAGGTTCCAGCGATTCTCCTGCCTCAGCCTTCTGAGTAGCTGGGACTACAGGCATGCACCACCATGCCTGGCTAATTTTTGTATTTTTTAGTAGAGATGGGGTTTCACCATATTGGCCAGGCTGGTCTCAAACTCCTGACCTTGTGATCCACCCGCCTCGACCTCCCAAAGTGCTGTGTACAGGTGTGAGTCACTGCTCTCGGCAAGAGTATCCAGTTGAGTTAAGCAGGATATTACTTTAAGAAGGGAAAATTGACTGGGCATGGCAACAGAGCAAGACTCCAACTCAAAAAAATAAAAGAAGTCAGACTGGGCACAGTGGCTCACGCCTGTAATCCCAATACTTTGGGAGGCCGAGGCGGGTGGATCACCTGTGGTCAGGAGTTCGAGACCAGCCTGGCCAACATGGTGAAACACCCCCGTCTCTATTAAAAAAAAAAAAAAAAAAAAAAAAAAAAAAAAAAAAAAAAAAAAAAAAAAAAAAAAAAAAAAAAAAAAAAAAAAAAAAAAAAAAAAAAAAAAAAAAAAAAAAAAAAAAAACAGAAGTCAAAAATTGAATTGTAAATGGCATTAAGAAGACTGAAACCTAATCCATTATATTGGATTAGGCAAAGGGAGTTCCTTAGTTTTTTCTTGGATCATCACAATGGCAATAGAGATGGAGAGGAATGGGGAGAATGTGGAAGCATTTTACAAGTAAAGCCCTTAGAACTTGCTTACTGACTAGGTATGGGTTTGAACAAAAGACAGGCATCAATCAAAGATGATGCCTTGGGTTTTGGTCAGAAAGAGAGAAGTATCTTCTGACAGAGGAAACTGGCCTCATGCTGTTAGGTGTCCCGTTAAACATAAAAATTCACAGAAGGTCATCAAACAAGGCTACTCTGTGTCCTTGTGGATCAAGATAAAAACAAATCCACTTAATAATCATATCTAAACATAGACAAAAACGTAAACATTGTCCAAACAACAAAAATGGCCAAATATCACCCTACCGTAACTGATATGAAGGATTGTTGCTTCTTTACGAATTACAGGTTCAGCTTCCCTTCATTCCTCACACCTTCTAGAAAAGATTGGTTAAGATACCCAATCATAGCCGGGTGGCAGTGGCCCATACCTGTAATCCCAGCACTTTGGGAGGCTGAGGTGGGCGGATCACTTGAGGTCAGGAGTTCGAGACCAGTCTGGCCAACATGGTGAAACCCCATCTCTACTAAAAATGCAAAAATTAGCCAGGTAAGGTGGTGCACACCTGTAATCCCAGCTATTCAGAAGGCTGAGGCACAAGAATTGCTTGAACCCAGGAGCTGGAGGCTGCAGTGAGCCAAGATTGCATCACTGCATTCTAGTTTAGGCAACAGAGTGAGGCCCTGTCTCAAAAAAAAAAAAAAAAAAAAAAGGCTGGACGCATGACTCTCACCTGTCATCCCAGCACTTTGGGACTTTCCTGACCTTGTGATCTGCCCGCCTCAGCCTCCCAAAGTGCTGGGATTACAGGTGTGAACCACTGAGCCTGGCACAAAGCTGTTTTTTTAAACCTTCCCTCAAATCACCTAACACAACCCAAAATCCTATAAAAAGCCTTTTGTAACACATCCTTAGGGAGACAGACAATCCCTCACTGCAATGAGTGGATAAATCCTTCTTTGTTCAATTATGCACAGGTGTGTGCTTTGGCTGAAGGGCACTGACATTGGCATAAGCAATTTAGATTGGGTGGCGGTGCTGTTGCTAGATGGAAAAAATGGGGCATAATCAGTGGTTGGGATTGACCATCTACCAAGCCCAGGCAGGAGATTCTGCCTCTGAATGCCCCAGACAAAGGGGCTGGAAGGCTCTCTAGCACCTCTTACAAGTGCTCTGAGGCTTTTGCTTTTAAGTCCTGAGTTAATTTTTTTTTTAGACAAGGTCTTGATCTGTCACTCACAGCAAGTGAGACCTTGTCTCAAAAAAAAAAAAAAAAAAAAGATACCAAATCACAAATTAGAGTGCAGTAGTGTGATTATAGCTCACTGTAACCTCAAACTCAAGGGCTCAAGTGATCCTGTCACCTCAGCTTCCCAAGTAGCTGTGACTACAGCCATGCACCACCACGCTGGACTAATTTTGATTTTTTTGTTGTTGAGATAGGGTCTAGCTATGTTGCCTAGGATGAACTCTTGGCCTCAAGCAATTCTCCCACCTCCTGTGGGTAACCCCCAACATAGGCGCCGAGGAAGGAGAGCTGTGCAGACCCCAGGCACAATTAGTGCCCGAAGTATAACTTACTGCTTCCTTTATCTAGCTTATATATACAATTATACTTAGTTCCATATAATCTTTCTATATAATCATATAACGGATTGTAGTCGGAGCTGTACAGACTTCCGGCACATTTAGTGCTAATTTACATAATCCTTTTATATAACCATGTAGTAAGATGAATGCCTAGAGCAGCCATCCAGCAGAACCAAGTACATGGGAAAAACAGCCAGACCAGGACAAGAAACAATGACCCAGGCCGTAGCGCACTTGCCTGAAAGGGCATATGCTATACGGCAGGTCAGGGCCTAGGCGGCCGCACTCAATACTGGCTGCATGGCCAGCTTGGAGGAAGAGTTGTCCCTCCTAAAAAGGAGTTGTAGTACCTTGTATCCAATTCTTGTGGAAAGTAGGCGTCAGTCCTGAGATTCCACAAACAACGGAGGGAGAAGAACCCCTCTGGTGTAATCGCGCCACAGCAGCTTTTCTCTGTCAGCTTTTCTCACTACTGTGCTGGCTCAAATCATCCTCTTATAAAGAAGAGCACACGCTGTCAACTCTCACTGCATTGGTTTACAGCATCCTTCCATAGGAATCCCTTGAAGTCTCCAGCCCCCAGATAAGAAGTGTTGCGCAGGGCACTTGTTGCACACAGCTCACCTCCTTGCCTTGGTGACCTCATGGGGGTGGACCCCCTTTTTTGTACACAACCCTCTACTACTGCACACGGCCTGGCCCCCTACTGCGCACAGCCCATCTCTCCAACTAGGCGACTTAAAGGGGTGCCCCCCTCTCTTGCTACTCATGTGATTATGTATGCCCTATCATTATGCCTATAGGTGACTTAACTCGTGACACTTTCCCCTGTCTTGTACCTAATACAGACGCTTCTGGACGTTCGGAGCCTCGCCTGTCTCCGCTTGTAAGTGGCGTGGCCCCCCAAGCCCAGCAGTCTTTTCCGGTCCTTCTGGGTCCTGTCTCTTTACCTCTCCGATCCAGCGCCTCAGCACAGCAATAAGGGACACCCCACGACCCTGTAGCGCTGCGGCTCTACATCCTCCCATCTCCCAAAGTGCTGGGATTATCGGCGGAAACCACCTGGCAGCGCAATTGTGTTGTTTTGTTTTGTTTTTTGATATGTAGTCTCGCTCTGTCTCCCAGGCTGGAGTGCAGCGGCACCATCTCTGCTCAGTGCAACCTCCGCCTCCTGGGTTGAAGTGAATCTCCTGCGTCTGCCTCTGGAGTAGCTGGGATTACAGGCGCACACCACCGCACCCAGCTAATTTTTTATATTTTGGTAGGAAATATAAAAAATTTTCTAGGCGGGCCGGGCGCGGTGGCTCACGCCTGTAATCCCAGCACTTTGGGAGGCCGAGGCGGGTGGATCACGAGGTCAAGAGATCGAGACCATCCTGGCCAACACGGTGAAACCCCGTCTCTACTAAAGTACAAAAAATTAGCCGAACGTGGTGGTGCGTGCCTGTAGTCCCAGCTACTCGGGAGGCTGAGGCAGGAGAATTGCTT
>PVKP010038771.1:0-20636 GCA_004027715.1 Plecturocebus donacophilus
GAGCTGAGGCAGGTAGATCACCTGAGGTCAAGAGTTCAAGACCAGCTTGGCCAACATGGTGAAAACTCTTCTCTATTAAAAATACAAAAATTAGCCAGGCATGGTGGTGCACAACTGTAATTCCAGCTACTTGGGAGGCTGAGGCAGGAGAATCGCTTGAACCTGGGAGGCAGAGGTTGCAGTGAGCCGAGATCACGCCACTGCAGTCCAGCCTGGGTGACAGAGCGATACTGTTAAAAAAAACAAAACTTTTTTTTTTTTAATTAGCCACAAACCCTATCTAATTTTTAAATTTTTTTTTGTGGAGAACGGGCCTCACTATCTTGCCCAGGCTGGTCTCACACTCCTGGTTTCAAGTGATCCTCCTGCCTTGATCTCCAAAGTGCTGGGAACTACAGGAGTGAGCCACTGTGCCAAACCCATTACTTTTTTTAAAAATTACTTTCCATTTCTAGTTTATATGTGACAGGGACTTTAAATAGTAAATATTGTGTTTAACAATAAATAAAAATGATCAGGATTTCCCCAGATACTCTTTCCTTTCTTTTTTTCTTCCTTTTTCTCTAATTTCATCCTTTCTCCTGCCCTTTTTAGAAGTCCTTATTGGAGGAAGAAAACAACTTGGCCTATTTGTTTCCTCACTAATTGTTATCAGTCTTGGATATCAACGCAAGCAGATTCAAATTGCTATAATATATACAGTGCAATTAGATTAAAATTTACTAAGAATTTAATTGAAGAGTGTTCAAAATACTTCTTTAAAATTAATTTTTTAGGGTCCATTATGTTGGCATTTAGAAATTAATTGATGTTTCCGTGATCTATAACGATTGAATAAATAAAAGTTTTTACCTTTGAGTTTAGATTTTTTTTACAGTGCAATAAATTTTTACTTGTGAGTTTAAAGATTCAATTGACAAATACGTATTTAGCAGGGCTATGTGGGATACAGAAAAACTGTAAGACAGTCTGTGGCTCTGGAGGACAACTACTTTTTAAAATTTAACTGGAGCATATCTAAAAGAGGAAATGAAAAGACAGAAAAATACTTGAAATCTTTCCCTTTCAGATGTTTCCTCCCAGGCCTCCTTGTTCTTATTTCAATAAAGGAAATAGCATAGGAGAATATTGATGATTGGCTACATGATAGTGGCAAGAGCATTGACTGGATGTTAGGAGAGTCAGTGATTCTTTTCCGGAATTAAGTGAAGTGCATTTTCCTTTTAAGTGACTGGGAATTTCTAAGATCGTTGACACTTCTTTGCACCTCTTTCCAATTTGTTGATACTATACCTGAAATCCAATTGGAGTGTTTATATTTTAGCTTATCCCGTTACCTATTTTCCTATCAAATATTTTATGGCAGCAGAGTTTACGGCCCTCATGACCAGAGATGGAAGTCTACATGCTGCTTCTGTCCTGGAAGAGAAGAGTACTATTAGAGGCTTCCTCTGTGCTGTGTCCTGCTCCAAGAGTATGATGCTGGTGTTTGAGAGCTGAGATGATGTCATTGAAGACTCCAAACCTAACAAAGTTTCTGTTACAGCTGACGAGGAAAACTGTGACAATATTTATTACTACCCAACTCTCCTTAGCTCACTCCTCCCCCTACAAAATACACACTTTTTATTATTGGGATCTCAACCTCTGTTTCAGGGCTTTTATTTCCTTTGAGAATATGTAGTTTTGTTTACATCTGGAGTGGTATTAAATTGTCATTCTTAACATATGTTTGTTGATAAGATGTAAACAATGATATTGATGATTGATAAATTAGCTTGAATTCCCCCACTGTTACCTTTTCATCTTTTGGTTTATAGGTGCTTATTTGTTCTTCTCTAAAGCTTCTAGTGGGTTGAAACTGAAAGAAGTCACATTTCTTTCAAAATGAGTCTTAAGTGCTTGTGTTTTACAAAATTTTAAATTAAGGCGTATTTTTAGCTTCGACAGCTGGTTGATATGTAGCCTGTGACTAATGAAATGAAACACATTTTTGTTTCATGATCATGTGTTAATGTCACCCTACAATTTTGTTATTTTTGATGCAAGAAAGAATGATTAAATCTGAAGAAACAAAAAAAATGGGCTCTTTGGTTACACTTTAAGGGAGATTTAAATCTAGTCTTGATTTTTGAATTGTAGATGATGTGGTTATGATCTCAGATTTTGCAGTGTGAGATATTTATAAAATGGAAAGAATAAATGTATTCTCTCTGGTTGTAATTCAAATCATGTTAATTTAGCTTTTAGACCTATAGGGCAGTAGACACTTGGTGTTTTCAGGGATATAAACTGAGGACTCTGAAGCTAAAAATAGTCACAGTAAAACAATGTAGCATGATCCAGATCTTGTAAAGAAAAATCAATATCTGCAGAGAAGTTCTAGGATATATACTAACAGGCTGATTGTGCTTTTCTTTGGGTGGGAGGACTGTTAAGTGATTTTTAAAAATTTTTTTTGTAATCATTTTTAATTTCATCATGAAAAAAAAAATAGCAATAATAGAGGGGCTGTCACTGTGAAATCTTTGATATCCCTACCAAGAAGATCTGTGGTGGATTTAATAAGCAACATTCAATGTGTTTTCAGTTGACCTTGAGCTTCCCTTCCTTGAACATAAGAAGGACTTTAGACTCAAAGTTGGGAGATAAGTTTTCTATTAAGTAATTTTTCCCTCTTAGCCTTCTGGCCTCTTAAGTCCTTTTAGTCATATTTAATACTGTCTTTGCTACTCTTTCCGCAAATTATTTCTTGATTACTTCAAAAAAATAGATGTGTTTTACCAATTTACAAGCTCTGAGGAAACTTTTTTTTAGAAACCTAGAACTAAAGAGGTTGCTGCGGTGCCTAAGGCAAGTAGGCTATTAAACTCTTCCAGGCTGAAGTGCATTAAGGAATTAAATAAATATTTAAATAAAGTTAGTTTTCCTGTTGTTGGGGTTTGGACAGAAAGCCTTGTCTGTCCCGTAAGCATGCTTGAGACTATCCATTGGCAGGGTAATTTCAACAGTTTTAAATCACTGGCTCAAGAAGACAATGATCTATAAATCTTATCGCCACAATCATGTTCATCTCCTGTCTTTTTTTTTTTGAGACGGAGTCTTGCTCTGTCACCCAGGCTGGAGTGCAGTGGCATGATCTGGGCTCATTGCAACCTCCACTTCACTGGTTCAAGCAATTTCTGTGCTTCAGCCTCCCAAGTAGCTGGGATTAACAGGTGTGTGTCAGCATGCCCAGCTAATTTTTTTGTATTTTTAGTAGAGATGGGGTTTCACCATGTTGGCCAGACTGGTCTCAAACTCCTGACCTCAGGCAGTCCGCCCGCCTTGGCCTCCCAAAATGCTGGGATTACAGGCTTGAACCACCATGCCCAGCCTCATCTCCTATCTTTAAGCATCTTTTTTGTTCTGTTCTGTTTTTTGTTTTATGTTTGATTTTTTCTTGAGATAGGGTCTATTTCTGTCACCTAGGCTAGAGTGCAGTGGTGCAATCTCAGCTCACTGCAACCTCCACCTCCCAGGTTCAAGCAATTCTTGTGCCTCAGCTCCCAAGTAGCTGAGATTACAGGTGTGTGTCACCATGGCCGGCTAATTTTTTTGTATTTTTAGTAGAGATGGTTTCATAATGATGGCCAGGCTCATCTTGAACTCCTGACCTCACATGGTCTTCCCACCTCAGCCTCACAAAGTGCTGGGATTACAGGCAGGAGCTGCCATGTCTGGGCATCTTTTTTGTTCTTAATCACTTTTAAGTGTTTCTTACTATTTTCCTTCATTGGTTGATTCATTCATCCATTCATTCAACTTTTTTTGTCCCTATGTGCTGAAAATGGGTTACAGAAAGCATAACCTCCTGTCATTTAAGAAAAGTCCCTTATAAGAAAAAAAGGAAGGAGGAATTATGGGGCAAAAAAGGAATTGAGAGAAACAGAAACAATGGAAGGAGAAAAAAATTATTAATATTTCCTGATAGATTAAACATTTGGGGTTCATAAAACAAAAACATGATTTTCACATTATTATTTTAAAAGGAAACAGGAAATAAGAGCTAGAAATTTAAAATAAAAGTTTCTGAAAGGCTGTAGAATGATTAGAGGATAAAGTTGAAGAAATCTTCCAGACTATAATAATATAAAACAAAAACAAAGAGATAGAAAATAGAAAAGGAACAATAAAATCAGAATCCAGAATTTAGCTAATAGGATATCCAGAAAGAGAAAAGAAGTGAGATGGAGGAGAGGAGATTGCTAAAGGAATCATGTGAGACTATCCCCAGAACTGAAGGATATCAGTTTTCAGATTGCAAGAGCCTGCAAAGTGTTCCTGAAATGATGAACAAGGGAACAACCACACCAAGATATATCAAGTACCAAAAGAAGTTAGTGTATGTTACTATTTGACAATTGAAAAATCAAAAGCTACCAGAAGAGGTCAGGATGGTTTAAACCTGAGATGGTTTAACCGCAACAGAGTGAGACTCTGTCTCAAAAAAAATTTTTTTTAAAGCTACCAGGAGAAAAAGCTGGAAGAGTTGAGTGGTTGCCTTTGGGAAGCTGGACTGGGGAATAAGGAGGGTACTGCTGTTTTTCATCATAAGCTTCTTGTACTACTTTTTTTTTTTTTTAACTCTGTGCATATACTATTTATTTTGTCATCCAGGCTGAGTACAGTGGCGCAATCACTGCTCACTGCAGCCTCAACCTCCCTGACTCAAGCAGTCCTCCCACCTCATCTTCTTAAGTAGCTGGGACTATGGGCCTGAGTCACCATAACCAGCCAATTTTTTCTTTTTTTTTGTAGAGACGGGGTCTGGCAATGTTGTCCAGGCTGGTCTCAAACTCCTAGACTCAAGCGATCCTCCCACCTTAACCTCCCAGAGTGTTGGGATTACTGGAATGAGCCACTGCGCCTGACCACATATATTATTGTTTTTCTTCTTATTATTATTATTTTGAGATGGAGTTTTGCTCTTGTTGCCCGGGCTAGAGTTGCAATGGTGTGATCTTGGCTCACCGCAACCTCTGCCTCCCGGGTTCAAGTGATTCACCTGCCTCAGCCTCCTGAGTAACTGGGATTACAGGCATATGCCACCATGCCTGGCTAATTTTGTATTTTTGGTAGAGACGGGGTTTCTCCATATTGGCCAGGCTGGTCTCAAACTCCCGACCTCAGGTGATCCACCTGCCTTGGCCTCCTAAAGTACTAGGATTACAGATGTGACCCACCTTGTCTGGCTGCATATATTATTTTGATAAAAGTGAATTTAGAAAAGGATATAAATCTTACCGTCAGAGTCTAGTAAAAGAAACAAAATATTATTAAACAGTGTACTGAGTGCCATAATGTGCATAGAGAAGGTGAGAGAACTCTGCTTTAGCCTCACATAAGAGATGGCATAGGAGTTGAGTCTTAGAGGCTGATTAAGAATTTTCTGGCAGAGGAACGGGAAATTGACATTCCGGTCAGAAGGAACAGCATATGCAAAGGCTTGAAGCATGAAAGAACATTGAATATTTAGGGAAAATTAAATGGCTTGAGGTTTCTAGAATTTAGTAAATTGAGCAGAAGCATTTTCATTTCTTCCCTATTATGTTTTCACATATTTATATATGTGACTGTGTTCTCTGTCAAATTTTACTTTTGTTTAAAGACAAGGATTCATGTTTGTCATTAATCTTTGAAACCTTCCCAATGCCTGACATAAGGATTATACACAGCAGGTGATTTTTTAAAACTTAACTGAAATGCTCAAATAGCCCTTCATTTAGTCTCTTCGAACTAAAGAGAGGTCTCCCCAGACCTTGTTAATAGTAAAAATTGGGACCAATTAGGACTCAAGCACTACCATTTTTCAAGGTTGTTTATATTCCAGTAAGAGTACCAGGTAACAAGCCCCTGGAGAACAGGGATCATGTCTAGCTTTCTCCTGTGGTTTGTTTTTAATGTAAATTGGCAGAGGTTTGTATTTGGCAGATTTGTGTCCTAACCGGCTCCCTATCAAGGTTGATATGTTGCAGGAAGATGGAATACTTTTCTTTTAGCTATGATAGGTCTGTTTCATGCAGATGTTTCTGAATTCTCTGTTCAGGGTCATTAATGAAACTCTAATTCAAAGCCTGGGAGCCATGCCTCCCTCATGCAACTTAATAAAATTTCATAGGTTGATGCAAATATTAACCTGGGTAGAACTTTATCTGTTGAATTTATATTCTTCTGAATGGGTGATGAAAATGAGTGTGAAAAGGTTTGCCTCAAAGTGTATAGCAGGAATTGATAATAATGCAAACTAACAGATAAAGCACAGAAATTATAGTAGGAAAATATTTTATAAGCATGTTTTGCCAACTCTGGATAATTGAAAATTAACTTCACATTACTTTTTATTTATGCTTTGGTATAATGCCTTTGTTCTGTTGGCTGAATGCCATTTAAAGTTTATATATCTGATATTGTCCATCATAAGTTGGAAGTTCCTAAAGAGAAGGTATCTATCCATGTATTTATCTTCCTCTGGTCCCCTTTTAAACTATAGCAACAATATACAACCCATAAATAAAAAAATGGAGATTTTGACAAAAATGGTGACTATTTGTATATATATATGTTGACTTAACTCTAAAGTAGAAATTCTCTAAAATTTGTGTGATTTTTCTTTTGTTTCCTAATTTAGTACTTAACAGGCCTTTCTTAACCATAGCAGTGATATTGACTTTAGTCATAAATACTAATGAATTTGATTCTATGTTACAGATGCATTCTTAAAATATTTTATATACATTGGTATTTTAAAAGTCAGTTTTATTAAAGAAACCCAGAATTTATTATTAAACAAATCAAGCAATCTCCCATGAATTCTCAGATTTCTAAATCTGCATTTTTGTATAAAGTAAGTTCATTTATTTTCAGATATGTTGTTGAGAACTAAGAGATATCATGCAGTTGGGCTTCACTGAGTTGCAGTACCACCATCATGGTTGTTCACCCACATGCACTGATTTCACAAGTGGGACAAGTAATTTCATTTCACATACCACCTGTCATCAGTTGGTAGTGGCTCACTGGACCCTGGGATGAAAGAGCATGATGACACTGAATCCAAGCTCAGTGGAAGAGTGTCACAATTGATTGGTGATGTCAAATGTGAACAGTGAGAAGGAAGACAACCATTGGAGCTTTCTGTATTTGCCGTCACCTAACTTCAGGATAGATGTATGTGGTGATTCTAGGCTCTGTAGATAAGACATGTGACCTGTTCCCAAATCAGAACTTTTATGTTGATAAAACACTTAGAAATGAAGAAGCACTGTAAAAATTTAGAATTTTTCAGGCATGTAAGCCCACAAAATTTCTCTAACCTTTCCATATTTAGCATTGGCTTTAAATAGCTCCTTGACATCAACAAATTGAGAGAACTGAGTGATCTTATTTTGCCTTTGCCTTTTGTGACAAATATGTTTCTTAACTGTGTTCAGTGCTAGAAGTAAGGCATAGACTTTCTATGTGCCCAAGACTTGGCAGTATAAAAGCAGATCCTGTATATTTGTTACCTCCGGCACAGGGCTTTTAATATGGAAATGTGTGTAATGATGAACAGCAGTAGTTTAGGGAAGAGTAGAATCAGCAAAAGGGAGTATATTTGCAATTGTAAGGTATATTTGCATTCTCTACAGTTGTCCTTTCTAGAGTTGAGGAGGCTTTTCATGGTTTGCTGTCCAAACCTTTTGGAAAGGTGGTAAAATCCCTGAGCCTAGGTTAAGTTACTTCCCTAAATCACAGAGCCAGAGGCAGAGTATTCAGTGGTCCCATTTCCTGATGTGAATGAAAATATTAGCTAGATACAAATAAAAAGAGCACTTAGTTGGAGGTAAAAAATACAGAACTTTTTTTTTTTTGCAGGTTCTCGCTCTGTCACCCAGCCTGGAGTGCAGTGGCATGATCATGGCTCACTATAGCTTCAACTTCCTGGGCTCAGGTGATTCTCCCACCTCAGCCTCCTGAGTAGCTGGGACTACAGGTGCATACCACCACGCCCAGCTAATTTTTGTGGAGACGGGGTCTCACTATGTTGCCCAGGTTGGTCTTGAATCCCTAGGCTCAAGCAATCTGCCTGCCTTGACCTCCCAAAGTGTTAGAATTACAGGTGTGAGCCACAGCACCTGGCCATTCTTTTGAGACAGGGTCGTGCTTCTTCACCCAGGCTGGAGTGCAGTGGTGCAAACACAACTCACTGCAACCTTGACCTCCTGGGCTTAAGTGATCCTCCTCCCTCAGTCTCTTGAGTAGCTGCAACTACAGGCACGTGCCACCATGCCTGGCTAATTTTTGTATTTTTTTTGTAGAGACAGGGTTTCACCCTGCTGCCCAGGCTGGACTTGAACTCCTAGGCTCAAGCAATCCACTCACCTTGGCCTCCCAAAGTGCTGGAGTTACAGGTGTGAGCCACTGCACCCAGCACAGAGCATTATTATAGTCTGCTTTTCTATTGCTAACTTTTTGGAGCACTAGCCACTTCAAATGTTTGTTTTATGGTTGCCTGCTGACGTAATCTGTATCTATCTTGAAGGCCTGGAGTGGGTATTAATGCAATGTGATTTCTGCACAGTGCTCTGAATGTCAATGTGAAGAAATTCAATGAACCCTGGGTAAACAGCGGAAGTCACTATGACTCTTGACTTAGCCAAATGCCTCGTCATCTCATTAGTGACACACATGAATAGACCATTTCTGTAGGAACAGATTCCCACTGTTCCTAGCTATAATCTAGTGAAACCACAACCAAGGGAATGGACTTGTTGGAATCAGTGGGAAAAGAAGACCCTGTTGAGCTTGACTCTAGTCTGGCATGATGGAGAGACATGAGAAGAGTAGAATAAGTGGGAGGCCCGGAGGTTGGGGGTGGTCCCCAAGGGGCTCTGGCATCTGATACTGCTCTGGGGATGGTGCCAAGTATGATGTTTGACTGGGGCAGTACACCTGTCAAACAGTAATGCAGGTGTGTTAAGGTGAGCTCAAGGAGGACAGAAGAGCAAAAGCCCACTTGATCTTGTACAAATACAGAGCATGAGAGTAGGGCCTTATAGGAAAAAAATACTGATAATCCATTTTCAAATATTTAGAGCATACGCAATAGGATTTCTTTTTACTTTTTTAAAAAATGTTATTTTTAGAGACAAGGTCTTGCTCTTCTGCTCAGGCTGTAGTGCAGTGGTACAATCATAGCTCACTGCAGTTTCAAATTCCTGATATCAAGCAGTCCTACCTCCTCAGGCCCCCAAGTAATGAGGATTACAAATGCACACCACCATACCTGGCGTGTGTGTGTGTGCGTGTGTGTGTGTATGTGTGTGTGTTTGAAGAGAGGGTCTCACTGTGTTCCCAGGCTGGTCTTGAACCCCTGGCCTCAAGTGATCCTCCTACCTCAGCTTCCCAAAGTGCTAGGATTACAGGCATGAACCACAATACCTGGCCCTACATTTGTTTTTTTTATAGTAAAAAAGTTGTGGCTAAAGTGGAGTCAAAAGACATCTCAGAACTTCTAACATGAAGAAACTTCTGGTAGTTTGCAGAACCGGACTTGATTATCTCTAACATCTTGTCTATGAATTGAGAAAGGCAAGAAAAAATCAGTTTGGAATTTCAGTTAATGCTATGATTTGTGTCCCCCCAAGTTCATATGTCAAGAACTTGATCCCCAATGTGTCAATGTTAGGAAATGGGACCTAATGGAAAGTGTTTTGCTCATGAGAGCTCTGCTGTCGTGAACGGATTAATGCCACTATCGCATGAGTGGTTGTTATCTCAAGAGTTAGTTCTTTCTAAAAGGATGAGTTTACCCCCTTCTTGCTCTCTCTTGCCCTGTCTTTGCCCTTCTGTCATGTGCTACTTTCTGCCGTGAGATGGCACAGTAAGAAGGCCCTTACCAGATGCCAGCACCCTGATTTTATACTTATCAGCCTCTAGAACTGTAAGGAAGTAAATTTCTGTTCTTTATAAATTAACTGGTCTCAGATACTCTGTTATAGAAGCACAGAGTGGACTAAGACAGTTGCTCTTAAATGTGATTCTTCTATTTATTTCCTTTGGATTCTCTTAATTCCTTTCCCAATAGCAGGAACACATTCATAGATCTGAATGGAATCATATATTCTTATCACAATAGTAGAATCCAAAAATAGTTACTTAAATTGATTTCCATAGACAACTCACATACTTTAATTTTCTATTCTATAAAATATCCTAGTAAGTCAAATCTTGTTATGGTGAATTTTCTAGCCTTACTCAAAATTAGTAGTCAGTTTGCTGGAGCTTGAACTCATTTTGCTAATTAGAAATGCTTCACAGATTTGTTATAATATTATGTGACCTGTATTGTATGGTATTATGGAGGAAATAGATTGTCCTCCAGGGGCTAGAAGCTGAGGGAAGAAATTCTTGGCACTTACAGATAAACTGGTCATAGTTTTGAACAGCTTGGTGTTGGAAGTTGTCCAGCATTCTTTCCTTCCACAAATACTTTTTGACTGTCTGAGATATGCCAGGTGCTGTACCAGGGACCAGGTTTATAGTGCTGATCAAGACAGACTCAGTCCTTGCCTTCACAGAGCTTATAAGGCTCAGCTGTAAGAAGGCTTGGAGGTTGCTACAGTTGCTCACAGAGGGATTTGAGATGTGATGAATCAGAATTTATTATGTGTTTGCAAGGAAGACATTCTGAATGCTGCTTAAAAACTAAGTATTAAATTAGTAGCATATGTCAGCTATTGTTGCTGTTGGATAGTCTCAGTTCTGACCAAATTTTACAGAGCTGTGGGCAAACTGTCTAAACAGTTTTTTCAGCTTTAATCCTCCCACTTGCCTAGGAGTTTACAGGGCAGTTGATTTAGATTGATCTTTCACGTTATCCCCTTGGACTCTTAGAAGATTCATGATGACAGTTGTTTACCAGAAAATTTTCAGTGACATTTGAGAAATAAGATCTGTCTTCTGTGTGGAGATGATTTCTCTGTGATGTTCCCTGAACCTCATGTTGGCCCTTGCCAGAGATCTCTATTTTTACAGCTACGTGCGTCATTGTCATTTCCAGCTGATAGATGATTGAATGCAACTTCACATCCTTCCTGTCTTAGGACTTGTGGGGCTTTGGCTCAGGCAGCTGGATAGACAGCAGGGAAGGTCACTGAGGATAGGAGGTTGGACTATTAGTTCTTTCCTTGTTCCCCACATGGCATTCTAAACTGTGATAAAATTGTTGATACAACCATTGAACCCATTCCTCTTATTGCCTTTTCTCAGTCTTCAGCTCCTCATAGCCTTTCCTCAGCATTTGAAATCCACTCTCCACCCAGGTTTTCAAAACTGTGTACTTATATGATTCTTCTACATCCTGTCTTCTGGTTCCCTTCATCCCTGGCTGCTTCTGCTTCTTCCTTCTGCCCAGTATTACAGGTGTCTTCTCAGCTTTATCTATGGTCTTTGGCCCTCTCTGTTCGTTTTTTTTCTCAACAGACACTTTTTGGGACAGGAAGATATTCCTCCTCTTCCCGCTGTCAACCATTCTCCTTTCTGCCTTTTTCCCTCTGTTTTCTCTTTAACTTTTATTACCAGCTCTAGGAAGTCTTTTCAACTACTCTAGCTCCCAGTGATCTCATTCTTTCTGAACTCTGAATTTTTAATAACTCTGAATTTTTAGTATTTTCTGTATTTCATATATGCTAATGTCATTTCCTTACCCAAATTATAAGTTTAAGAATGGCCTGGGGCTGGGTGTGGTGACTCATGCCTGTAACCCAGAACTTTTGGAGGCCAAGGTGGGAGGAATCACTGGAGCCTAGGAATTCGAGACCAGCCTGGGCAAGTTAGTAAGACCTTGTCTCTATAAATTTAAAAACCAGCCAGGCATGGTGGCACATGCCTGTGGTCCCAGCTCCTTGGAAGGCTGAGCTGCAAAGATCACTTGAGCCTGAGAGGTTGAGGCTGCAGTGAGTTATGATCACATCATTACACTCCAGCTCGGGTGACAGATTGAGACCCTGTCTCCAAAAGAAAGAATGGCCAACTGGGTATGTGGCTCATGCCTGTTATCCCGGCACTTTGGGAAGCTGAGGTAGGAAGATCGCCTGAGGCCAGGAGTTCAGCTTTAACTACCTGGGCTTAGGCGATTCTCCCACCTCAGCCTCCTGAGTAGCTGGGACTACAGATGCATACCTTGCGCACCACTACGCCCAGCCAATTTTTGTAGAGACTGGGTCTCACTATGTTGCCCAGATTGGTCTTGAATTCCTAGGCTCAAGCAATCTGCCTCCCTTGGCCTCCCAAAGTATTAGAATTACAGGTGTGAGCCACAGCACCTGGCCTTTCTTTTGAGACAGGGTTGCGCTTCGTCACCCAGGGTGGAGTGCAGTAGTGCAAACACAGCTCACTGCAACCTTGACCTCCCGGGCTTAAGTGATCCTCCTGCCTCAGTCTCTTGAGTAGCTGCAACTACAGGCACGTGCCACCATGCCTGGCTAATTTTTGTATTTTTTTTTTGTAGAGACAGGGTTTCACCCTGCTGCCCAGGCTGGACTTCAACTCCTGAGTTTGAGGCTGCAGTGAGCAAAAGAAAAGAACAAGGACATGTTATGACTTACATGCAATTTTATATACTCTAGGATTCACCAAATAGTTACTTAATAAATGCTCTGAGGATGCCTAGAAGATTCCTTTTTTGCTTTTTGATCTGTAAACAATTTTACTGCCTGTCAGGGCAAATTGTATCACCCTTCAAATAAAGTCAACAAATTCAGTACTCAAAAAATCATAGTGCCCAACAACTAATCAAAACTATGAAATTGTGAAGAGGCAAGAAAATGTAACCTGAAACCAAGATTTATTTTGATACCATTTAGTGGATACTGCTTGTTCATTGCTAACTGGGGGCTGTGAGTGGTTAACATTATAATCCTTCTGTCCTATATGTTGGGTTTAACTTGAATTCATAGTAGACACTAACCAGGTTGAAACAAGAATAATTTATTTTAATGGGCTCTAGTGTTCCAGGGATTGTTTCTTCCAGCTAAATACGCACATTTCATAGAGCTGGTCAAGGATTCCTTCTGATACTCTAGCTATTTTATAGCTCTTTACAGTTTACCAGTTTTATTTAAATGAATCATCTCATTTAATCTTTATTATAACTCTTTGAGGTAAGTGATATTATCTTTATTATCAGAAGAAGAAAATGAGGTATAAAAATTAAAAAGACTGTGAGTCACTCAGCCAGTTTATGGTAGACCCCAGGCCTGAATCTAGGCCACCTGACTTTGAACTCCTTTTCTAATAACCTTAGTTGTTCTTGAATGAAAAACCTGCCTTTGATCATACCTAATCATTTTCTGCTGGAGGGCTTTGTCCTTATGTGTTTGAGTCGTTCCATCAGCTGCTTCCCAGAGAGGGTGAAAAGAGGTTGAAAGTTTTCTAATGGACTAACTTTTTGATTAATATGATTTTGCTTTGGTGTCTTTCTTTTTTATTTTTAGAGACAGGGTCTTGCTCTGTTGCCTGAGTTGGAGTGCCATGGCACAGTCATAGCTCACTGCAGCCTCAAACTCTTGGGCTCAAGTGATCCTCCCACCTCAGACTCCCAAGTAGCGAGGACTACAAGTGTGAGCCTCCATGCTGAGCTAATTTTTAAAAAAACGTTTTTGTAAAGATGAGCTCTCACTATATTCCTCAGATTGGGCCTTGCTATCTTTCTAAGACCTTTACTTTAAATGGAATTTCCTTAGGGATGATGTGATAGGTGAAGCCTTAGCTGACGAATACAGTTGCATATTAATGAGTTACCACCCACATCTCTGGTAGACCTTGTACCTGACACCAAATCTAGATAACCAGACCTGTAGTTTGCCTGGCCAGAAAGAAACACGCTGAGGTCAAATATTAAAATGTCATACTGAGGGCTCCCTAATCAAAAGAAGTCTAAGCATGAGACCCTCAGTGTCTCTGTCTCTTGCTGGTTCTGTTTGCTTACAGAGGCATGGCACTTGTAAAGCTTTTAAAAACTTGTTTCTTGTTCTTATAATCCTTGGGAGATACAGAGTGGGTGTTCAGACCAAAAAGTCTACTTCCTGTAGTGTTTATGCAAAGGATCATTTTTAGAGTTATGTGGAATGGAATTGGGTCTGACATCAATTCTCAGTGTGCTTTCTCTCCCCTGGAGGAATAGGCCATATGTAGAGACAGATGTGAGACTGAAGTCTTTTTTACATATAAATAATGCTGGGAGAGAATGAGAACATTTCTGTAAGGTGGAGGCTGGGGAAGAACAGAGTTTACTGTAAGTCACAGATGACCAACTTGTTCTTGTATGCACTTTTTAAAAACCTTCTACTCATGTGTAATCTATAAGCCTAAATGTGTGTAAAGTATTTGTATAGTAAAGTAGTAGTAATAATAATAGAGCCAGTGTCTGTATAACCCAGGTCAAATAATAGACCATTGCCAGCACCCAGCAGCTCCCCCAGTAATTCCTTTTGATCATCTACCCACACCAGCATTCTGAGGGAGTCTCCTGACTACTATGGTAATGATTTTCTTGCTTTTCTCTTTAGACTTACAACTTTTACATGTGTCCCTCAATGATTTAGGTTCGTTTTGCCTTGAATCACACTGCATTTATCCTTTTGTGTCTTTATCCTTTCACTCATCATTTTGTTTATAATAATCATGTATGTTATTGCCTGTAGCTATAGTTTGTTCTGTCTTGTTAATATTTCATTGTATGACTTTACCACAATTTAATATTTTATTGTTTATGGGTGTTTTTGTTTTAAATCTGGGCTAACTACAAATAATACCGCTTTGAACATTCTTGAACTTGTCTTTTGGTGCAGGCATTTCTGTTAGATATACATTAGGTTGAACCATATGAAATTACCATTTTTGTGGCTCAAACATCAAATAATGATTTTATATGGTTCAATCTAATGAGTAGGGGTAGAATTGTTAGATCATAGGAAATACATATGTTCAATTTTAGTAGATTTTGCCAAATAGTTTTCTGAAGATCTCTTACCAACTTAATTTCCTGCCAGCAATGTATAATTGTTGCTCCACATTCTGGCCAACACTTGATACTGTAATTTTTCATTATGATTTGCATTTGCATTTGCTGGTTACCAATGAGGTTGAACGCATTATCACTTGTTTTGGCCATTTAGGTTTCTTCTTATGAAGTACCTGAGTCATTTGATCATTTTTCTTTTCTTTCTTTCTTTCTTTTTTTTGAGATGAAGTCTTACTCTGTTGCCGAAGCTGGAGTGCAGTGGTGCAGTCTCGGCTTACTGCAACCTCCACCTCCTGGGTTCAAGCGATTCTCCTGCCTCAGCCTCCTAAGTAGCTAGGACTACAGGCATGTGCCACCATGCCTGGCTAATTTTTGTATTTTTAGTAGAGATCAGGTTTCACTATGTTGGCCAGGCTGGTCTTGAACTTCTGACCTCGTGATCCACCCATCTTGGCCTCCTAAAGTGCTAGGATTACAGGCATGAGCCACCATGCCCAGCCATTGCCTGTTTTTCTTTTGGATGGTTTGTCTTTGTCTTGTTGATTAGCAGGATTTCTATATATTCTAGATATGAATCCTCATTGGTTAAATGTATTACATATATCTTCTCTCATCCTGTGTTTTTTTTATTCTTAATGTCTTTTAACTCACTGCAACCTCTACCTCCTGGGCTCAAGCAATCCTCCTGCCCCAGCCTCTGAAGTAATCGGAGCCACAGGTGCGCACCACCATGCCCAGCTAATTTTTTTATTTTTTGTAGAGATGGGGTCTCACTGTTTTGCTCAGGCTGATCTCAAACCCCTGGCCTCAAGCAGTCCTCCCGCCCCAGCCTCTGAAAGTGCTGGGATTACAGGCATGAGCCACTGCGCCTGGTCTTAACGTGTCTTTTGATGAAAAGGTATTCTCAACTTTAATATGGTCAAATTATCTGTCATTCTTTTTATAATTAATGCTTTATCTACAAACTCTTCTACCCAAAATCTTGAAGATATTCTTTTATGTTGTCTTCCAAGAGCCTTATCTTCTCACTTTTAGGCCTATAGTCCATCCAAAGGTGCCTTTTGTGTGGTGTGAGGTTGAGGCTCAGTTTCATTTTCCTAATGGAGATTCAGTTGTTCCAGCATCAGTGGGTGAAGAGACCGTCTGCTCTTTGTGGTGTCCCTTCTACCATAAATGAGGTTTGCATGTACCTGCATCTGCTCTTTGTGGTGTCCCTTCTGCCATAAATGAGGTTTGCATGTACCTGCATCTGCTCTTTGTGGTGTCCCTTCTGCCATAAATGAGGTTTGCATGTACCTGCATCTGCTCTTTGTGGTGTCCCTTCTGTCATAAATGAGGTTTGCATGTACCCGCATCTGCTCTTTGTGGTGTCCCTTCTGTCATAAATGAGGTTTGCATGTACCCGCATCTGCTCTTTGTGGTGTCCCTTCTGTCATAAATGAGGTTTGCATGTACCTGCATCTGCTCTAGGCTCTTTGTTCTATTTCATTCGTCTGTTGATGTGTTCCTGCACCGATACCTCACCGTGTTCTTTTTTTTTTTTGAGACAAGAGTCTTGCTCTGTTGCCAGGCTGGAGTGCAGTGTTGATATCTCGGCTCACTGCAGCCTCCACCTCCCAGGTTCAAGGAATTCTCCTGTCTCAGCCTCCTGAGTAGCTGCGACTATAGGTGCCCACCACAATGCCCGGCTAATTTTTATATTTTTAGTAGAAATGGTGTTTCACCATGTTGGCCAGGCTGGTCTTGAACTCCTGACCTTAGGTGATCCACCTGCCTTGACCTCCCAGAAGTGCTGGGATTACAGGCGTGAGCCACTGCACTCGGACTACTATATTAATTTCTATAACTTTATAGTAAATAAGCCCCCACTTCATTGTTGTTGTTTTTTTTTTTCTTTTTAGAGATGAGATCTTGCTCTGTCACCCAGGCTGCAGTGCAGTGGCATGATCATAGCTTACTGCTGCCTCAGCCTCCTGGGCTCAAGCAGTTTTCCTGCCTCAGTCTCCTGAGTAGCTAGGACTATGGGTACACACCACCACAACTTGCTAATTTTTAAATTTTTGTAGAAACAGGGTCTCACTGTTTGCCTAGGCTGATTTCAAGTTCCTAACCTCAAGCTGTCTTCCCACTTTGGCTTCCCAAGCTACGGGATTACAGGGGTGAGCCACCACACCCAGCCTGTTCCTCTTTCTTAAGAGTGCCTTGGCTATTCTTGTTCTTCTGCCTTTCCAGACACATTTTAGAATCCGCTTGTTGAGTTTCAAAAAACTCTGTTGGAATTTTGATTGAGATTGTATTTAATTTATCAATTTGTTTAGAATCAACATCTTTATAATAGCAAGGTTTTCATCCAGGAATAAAGTATATCACTTCATTAATAAGATATACTTTATTGTGTATCAAAAAATTATTGGAAATAAAATTTACCATTTCAATTTTTGTATTGTAAAATA
Organism: Plecturocebus donacophilus; assembly: GCA_004027715.1. Classification (NCBI taxonomy): domain Eukaryota; kingdom Metazoa; phylum Chordata; class Mammalia; order Primates; family Pitheciidae; genus Plecturocebus; species Plecturocebus donacophilus. The sequence continues at coordinate 17,500 of PVKP010038771.1, forward strand.
TGCACAACATAAAATTTACAATTTTAATCATTTTAAAGTATTTAATTCAATGACTTTTAGTACATTTATAATGTGCAACTCTCACCAGTATCTATGTTTAGAAGATTTTTATTATGCGCTCCCCTCCCCCCCCCGCAAAAAAAACCCCATACGCATTGAATATACATTAAGCAGTCACTCCCCAGTTCATAGAAACCTCTGCTTTCTGTCCTGGAGGATTTGCCTATTATGAACATTTCATATAAATGGAATCATGTATATGTGGCCTTTGGTGTCTGGACTCTTTCAGTCACAGCAGTGTTTTTAAGATTTACCTATGGCATAGCATGTATCAGAACTTCATTCCTTGTTATGGCTGAGTATTAAAATGTGTATGGATATACCACATTTTAATAATATGTATATATAAATCTGTAAGTTGATGGATGTTTGTCAATAAAATTTTATCCTTTTTTTTTTGAGACAGAGTCTCACTCTATCACCCAGGCTGGAGTGCAGTGGTGTGATTTCAGCTCACTGCAACCTCTTCCTCCCAGGTTCAAACGATTCTCCTGCCTCAGCCTCCCAAGGAATTACAGACGTGTGCCACCATACCCAGCTAATTTCTGTATTTTTAGTAGAGATGGGGTCTCCCCATGTTGGCCAGGCTGGTCTTGAACTCCTGGCCTCAGTTGATCTGGCCGCCTTGGCCTCCCACAGTGCTGGGATTACAGGCATGAGCCACTGTGCTTGGCCAATGAGATTTTATACTTTTTTATAGAGCATTCTCATCTTTTATTAGATTTATTTCAAGGTAAACATTTTCAAATGCTTGTAAATTATATTTTTATAAAATTTCATTTTGTTTAGTGCTGTGGAGTATATGACATTGATTGACATCCTGTAAGTCTAAATTTTGCTAAACTCTCCTAATAATTCCAAATTTTATTTGTAGAGTCTTTTGGACCAATTATATCATTGTGATGAATGAGTTTTCCATTTCTTCTGCCCTCTGTTTCTTTTCCTAGTCTTACTTTACTGACCAGATCCTCTAGTAAAATGTTGAACCGAGTAGTGATAGCAAGTAGCCTTGACTTATTCTGGATCCCGGAGGAAAAGCTTTCAGTCCTTCAATGTCAAGTATATCTATACATGTTTCAAATAGTCTTTATCTTAGCTGATGCCTAACAATCTGAGAGGACTCTTTATTTTTTTAATTGTTTTAGAAATATATTTTTGAAGCAGGTCACACTCTTTTTCCCAGGCTGAAATGCAGTGAGATGATCTTGGCTCACCTCAGCCTTGACCTCCAAGTCTCAAGTGATCCTTCCACTTCAGTCTCCTAAGTAGCTGGGACTACAGGTGTGTGCCACCACCCCTCGCTAATTTTTGTATTTTTATAGAGACGGGCTTTTACCATGTTGCCCTAGCTAGCCTTGAGCCCCTGGGTTCAGGAGATCTGTACACCTCAGCCTCCCAGAGTGCGGGGACTACAGGCAAGAGTCACTGCACCTGGCCCAGCATCATTTTAAGTGAAGTTTTCTTTCTTTTCCTTTCTTTTTTTTTTTGGAGAAGGTAGTGTTGCTCTTTTGCCCAGGCTGGAGTGCAGTGGCGCCATCTCGGCTCACTGCAACCTCTACCTCCTGGGTTCAAGAAGTTCTCCTGCCTCAGCCTCTCGAGTAGCTGGAACTACAGGTGTATGGCACCATACCTGGCTGATTTTTCATATTTTTAGTAGTGAGTGGGTTTCACTGTGTTAGCCAGGATGGTCTCAATCTCCTGACCTTGTGATCTGCCTGTCTCAGCCTCCCAAAATGCTGGGATTACAGGTGTGAGCCACCACACCTGGCCTTAAATGAAATATTTTCATATTCTCCTTTGAGCATCTATAATATTCTGATGTATCCGTGTTATCAGCAACTGGCTGACTCTGCTTTTGTTAATACACACTATTAATATAATACATAGTATTAATATAACACATAGTATTAACAAAAGCAGAGTTTTGATATCTCAGTTTTACTAAACTTTTGCTTCAGGGGCCCTTCCAATGTCTCTGTCAATTCTGTTGAATATTTGAAGGAGGCCAGCACGGTGGCTCATGCCTGTAATCCAAACACTTTGGAAGGCCGAGGCAGGCAGATCACCTGAGGTCAGGAGTTTGAGACCAGCCTGGTTAACGTGGTGAAACTCCGTTTCTACTAAAAATACAAAAAATTAGCTGGGCATGGTGGTGCATGCCTGTAATACCAGCTACCTGGGAGTCTGAGGCAGGAGAATCACTCAAACCCTGGAGGCAGAGGTTGCAGTAAGCCAAGATCGAGCCATTGCACTCCAACTTGGGCAACAAGAGCAAAACTCCATCTCAAAATAAAAAAAAAGAATATTTGAAGGAGATGATATGCATGATATTTCTGTACCCTCTGTGAGGTGTAGTGTAACCTTCCCTGGCTGTCAGGAGAGGCAGGCCTTCTCACATATTAGCATCTGTGTTTAGTCACGCCCTTTGAGTCTGTGGAATAAAGAGGTGATGGACTGGAAGGGAGCAGTAGTGAGCAGAAGAAGATAGGTTTTCCAGAGGAAGATTGTGGGCTCATGGTGGCTTTGGAAGTGTCTGTGGGACTGGAAGGACTTAAGAACTCAACCTAGAATCAGACCAGCCAAAGCTTATGTATATATTTGGCTGAATGAGTGCATCTCTCCCTCCCAAGAGCCTGAATACTCTTATCTGAGTGGAGAGAGCACAGGGAACATTGTCTGAGGACTTGGATGTTTGTTCCTCCAAAGCTCTGTGAATTTTTAGGATTGCAATTGCTGTTCTCTATCCCAAAGGGATAGAGAATTGAAATTACTAACGAAGAGTTGGCCTTTCTCCATTTCAGATTGATATCAGCAAATGCCATTATTTAGTGGATTTGGACACCATGAGAGAAACACCCCGGGAGCCAAAATATTCATCCAATAAAGAAGAATGGATCAGCTTGGCCTATAGACCATTCCTTGATGCTTCTAGGTATGTGGCTTTAATCCTATGGGATATACCAGGATTAGTAAGGGTAAAAATTGGATCCAAGGATTATATAACTTCCAGTCCTGGGCTGACTCCAGTAGCCATCATTTTTGTGTGTCTGTGTGTGTGTGTGTGTGTGTGTGTGTGT
>PVKP010038772.1:0-20635 GCA_004027715.1 Plecturocebus donacophilus
GTTGGGGGGAAATAGGGGAGGGACAGTGGGGGGTGGGGAGTTGGGGGGAGATAGCATGGGGAGAAATGCCAGATATAGGTGAAGGGGAGGAAGGCAACAAATCACACTGCCACGTGTGTACCTATGCAACAATATTGTATGTTCTTCACATGTACCCCCAAACCTAAAATGCAATAAAAAATAAAATTAAAAAAAAATAAAAATAAAAAATAAAAAAAGAGCTTGGGCTAAGGAGAAGCTTCTAAAGTAGGACACTGGAAATGCTAATCATAAAACAAAAGATTGTTAAAATTGACTACATTAAAATTAAGAATTTCTGTTCATGCAAAAATACAGTTAAGAGGAAGAAAGGGAAGACATAGTGAAAAGACACCTGCAACAAACATAATCAGCAAAAAAGTCATAACCAGAATATATGGAAAACTGTTACCAATGATTAAGAAAAAGACAAACAATACAATAGAAAAATAAGTCTTTCCAAATGGCCAATAAACAAATGAAAAGATATGCAACTGCCTCAGTAATCAGGAAAAAGGAAAATGAAACTGCAATGATATATTACTATTCACTTATCAAAATGGTTGATGCTAAAAACACTGATGGTGGTAAGCATTGGTAAGCATGTGGAACAACTGGAACTCTTACATACTGCTGGTGGAAATGTCAATTGGTATAATCACTTTGGGAAATTGTTTGAAATAATCTACTAAAGCTGAGTAAACACACGCCCTATGATCCAGCAATTACTCTTCAAGGTGTGCACTCAAGAGAAATGTGTTACCAAAAGACATGCACAAGAAAGTTTATAGCAAAAAATTTTGTGATAGCTCCAAGTTGGAAACCACCTGAATTACCATCAAAAGTGGAATAAATTATGGTATTCTACACAATGAATACTATACAGCAGGCTTTTCCAACCTTCAGTTTGTGGGTTGCATGTGGCCCAGGACAGCTTTAAATAAGGTCCAACACAAATTCATAAACTTTCTTAAAATATTATGAGATTTTTTGCATTTTTTTTCTCATCAGTTACCATTGTTAGTGTATTTTATATGTGGCCCCAAACAATTCATCTTCCAATGCGGCCCAGGGAAGCCAAAGATTGGACACCCCTGCCAATGAAAACAAATGAACTACAGCCACATACAACAGCATGGATCAATCCCAATGACATAATTTTGACCATAAGAAACCAGACACAAATGATTACATACTATATGGTTCCCTTTATATACAGTTCAAAAGCTGACAAAGCTAAACAAAAGTGTTTCATGATTTAGGTTTAGTGATAAATTTTAAAGAAAAGTGAGAAGATCATTATCATAAAGTCATAAAGAATCCTTTTGTGGGAAGTAATAACTATGAGGGAAAGGAGGGGGCTTCTGGTATATTTATTTTTTAAAAACTTGAAAGGTAGTTACAGGTATGTTTACTTCATAATAATTCAGAGTTGTACATACTTTGTTCTATACACTTTGCCGTGTGTGTGCTGTATTTTACAATAAAGAGAATAAAAAGGTTGTTCTTTTTCTCCAATTCTATACCTGGCACAGCATAAAATTCAGGGGATCCTCTGGCTTTTCAGAGACTAAGTTTTCAGTAATCTGCTGAGAGAGAGAGCATAAGGCATCACATTATGGCTCTGAGCAAAAGTTATGTGGTCAGGTTATATTTGATGCTATCTTTCCCACTCATCTAACACATATCATAGCTTTTGTTTTTTCAGAGATGGGGTCTCACTCTGTCACCCAAGATGGAATGCAGTGATACTGTCATAGCTCATAGTTCACTGCAGCTTCAAACTCCTGGGCTCAAGGGATCCTACTGCCTCAGCCTCCTGAGTAGGTAGGACTATAGGTGCACAGCACTATTTCCAGCTCACTGTGGTATTTTGAAGAAATTCATGTATTTCTAAAAACTAACAGCTTACTTTATTATTACTAAGAAAATTAGGCAAATTAAGGTAAAATTTAGAAGAATAAAAGTTTAATAATAAATAGCAATGGATATTTTTACTGGTTTCCAAGATCAAAGAGATAGTGAAAGTTTGGAAGAAAATCTTTGTTTTGAGAATTGTGATCTTGCTAGATTGAGAAATTAATAAATGATTTGCTTTGAAGAACAGTAAGGGGAAAGCGTTTTGAATAAAAAATTTAAAACTGCATAATTTTGCATAGAAACTTGCTTCTGAGGCATTTGATTCTAAATGGTAAAAATGTTCAGCACTGCAATATTATGAAAAGGTATGTATAAAACTTTAGATTCACTTCCATTTTTTTGTTGTTATTGAATAAATTAAAAATTATGATAAAGCACAATTCTCATTTGCAGAACATAACAATCAGGCAAATTTCAGGATAGAATATTCAGGTCTACTTAAGGCACCAACATCATTCCATTATGTATTTTATATTTATTTCTGTTGAACACATACTTGATTACTATTTTTCTTACAACAATGTTGCATGCGTAAGCGTTTTTGCTTCACAGGTGAAGAAAATTATGAAATGATTAAAACTCTACCGTCTCAACAGGTTTCAGCCTTCAGTTTAATAAATAATTAGTAGTTCCTTAATTAAAGCCAGAAACCCGGCCATTAGTATTCTTCCAACAAAAAGACATTTGAAAAAGGAAAAGGCGTAGACCAGGGTTAATGAAGTAGACATCATTTGTCCTTATTTTATATGAATAATCTGAGGTTCACAGAAGTTAAGTAATTTTTCCCAAATCACAAAGATAAGACATGCAGAGTTAAGATTTGAGTCTTGGGTTCAGTCCTAACTGCAAAAGATTGTAAAATCTGTGCTCTTTCCTCTATGCTCTACTTCTTTAAATTAAAAAAATTTCAGTTTAAAGGTTTTCGTTTGAGGTAAGCCATTCTTGTTTTACACCTTCGTTGTATATGTTCATGTACTTTGCTGGAGGTAAATAATATTAACATAAAAATAAACATACCAGGCAATAATCTCTTGTGAGGTCAAGGGATATCATAAAGTTCCAGCACCACATCCTGAGGTCAATGAGATTTGTAATTTGAAGAATTAGAAGCAATTTTAAAGTATTTCTTTTCCCCTCTAGAGAATGTGGATTCTTAGTTGGTCACGAGATTGGTCATCTTTTGAAAGTATAGTCATGTTCCATATAGGGATTTATTTCAAGATTATAATGGAGCTGAAAAATTCCTATTGTCTAGTGACATTGTAGCTGTCTTAACATCATAGTGCAAAACATTACTCATGTGTCTGTGGTGCTGTGGGCGTAAACAAACCTATTTTGGTGCCAGTCATATAAAAATGCAGCACATGAAGTATGTACAGTATGTCATACTTGAAAATAGATGACTATCCTGCTGGTTTATGTACTTACTATGTGATTTATTTAGAAAGTACTATGTCTACCTATTTAAAAAAAAAGTTAACTGTAAAACAGCAGGGAAGTTTTTTAGATGGTATTCCAGAAGAAGGCATTGTTATCGCAGGAGAGGTAGCTCCATGCATGTTATTGCCTCTGAAGACCTTCCAGTGGAACAAGTTGCGAAGGTGGAAGACAGTGATATTGATGATCCTTACCTTGTGTAGGTGTAGGCTAATGCATGCATTTGTGTCTTAGTTTTCATGAAAATGTTTAAAAAGTAGAAAAATAAAAGTAAAAATAATTAAAAATGGAACCAAGTTTATAGAATAAGAATGTAAAGAAAAACATTTTTGTATAGCTATACAATGTGTATTTTAAGCTAAGCGTTATTACAAAACAGAAGATTAAAAAATTTTTAAAGTTTATAAAGTAAAAAAGCTACAGTAAGCTGTTATTTTTGAAAAAAGGAGTTTAAAACAATTTAGTGTAGCCTAAGTGTACAATGTTTATAAAGTCTACAGTATTGTACGGTAACATCCAAGGCCTTTACACTGACTCACCACTCACTCACTGACTCGCTCAGAGCAACTTGCAGGCCTGTAAGCTCCATACATACTTAAGTACTCTATAAAGGTGTACCATTTTTTATCTTTCCTATGGAAATTTTACTGTATGTTTTCTATGTTTAGATACACAAATACTTCCCACTGTGTTACAACTGCCTACAGTATTCATTATAATAATGTACAACACAGGTTTGTGGCCCAGGAGCAATAGGCTACACCATATAGCCTAAGTGTGTGGTAGGCTACATCATATAGATTTGTGTTAAGTATACTGATGTTCACATAGTGACAAAATCGCCTAATGATTCATGTTTCAGAAATCTCAGAACATATCCTCATTATTAAGCAACACGTGACAGTATAATACTTCTGCCTGGATTGCCGTTTTCTCTTCTTTTCAATTGATAATATTTTGTCCTTCCTTCCACTGGCTGTAAGTTTAACTTTTGGCTAGGTTTTTCCCTATCAACCAACCTACCTGATCTCTAATCTCTCTGAATGACTTCATATGATGGTATCATCTATTTGGTGTTTATCATTTACTACTTATGGTAACCACATATTAATGCACTTAGTGTCTTCTCAATTAGAATATATTCTTTTTTACAGAGTATTCCCTTTCTTGTACCTCTTGAAAAATTTACAATTAAAAAGAGGAATTGAGAGGTTTACCTGGAATATTTGCAGAATGTGGTGTTTTTCCATGTATTGGAGTGAAACTTGACAAGGATCTTCATAAACTATAGGAGGGAACCTCCTATAAGCTTGATTGCATATATGGTAACTCTTTCTGTGCTCAGTTTCTGAAAATTCATCCTGAAATTTAAATCCCCCCACCAAAGAGTCCTCAGTAAACCTGAAGGACCTAGGAATTGTCATTATCAGTGAAATCTGATGTTGATGAGATCTTAACATCAGGAATTGGAGAAAAGACACATTTTTATGAGAGACTTAGATAATCCTCCAGGCCTCCAGGTGCAATATAATGTACTTCATGTCCTGGGAGATACCTTAGGCATTACCAATCTATTTCAAGTACTTTTCCCTTCATAGGGATCTCTAATTGACTCCAAATTCCCTTCTCCTGGTAGAAGCCCAGAGAGGGAGAATGACTTAGTATTACAGACTTAGTTGCAGAACAGGACTTAAAATGCAGGTTTCCTGAACCCTGGTTTAGTAATCCTTCCTGAATGGCCTTTGGGTAATAGAGAAGGACATACTTCTCTTTTATTTCCCTCCTTCTCTTGCCCCTTCTGAAATTATGGGTCATACATACCACAACATGTGGGTTTATTCTTTATCCTTGAAGCAATATGTTCCCTTCCCATCATTTACCCCTATTTCTATTCCTCAGGCCCCATCTTGATCTCTGATCTCCCAGGTAGGTTTCTAATGCCCATTTAACTTACAGATTTGGTTACTAAGGCTTGAGCTTTTTCTTGACTGCTGATATAGTTCAATTTGGATGAAATGGAGGGGAGTCTTTGGAAAAGGGCTTGGTCTTTTGCTTGGAAATTACTAGTGAATCTGGCATCAACTGGGTTGCAGGCTGGGATAGTGGTTGCACTTTGAGTTTCCATTTCAGCTGAAAGCTTGGACTTGGAGTCTACTTGGCTATCCTCAAATTTGCAGAGTTGTACTCTGTAGTCAGCCTCTTTGTGTTCCTTGCCATTGCCTAACAGGGGAAATGTTCTGCCTTCAGACTGGCCACGTGTTCCAAAGTAAGACAGTTGGAACTTGCGATTAGTTTGTCTGTCTGCTAAGTGGTCAATCTGGTCAGTTTCACTGTAGTCAGAATTGTCAACTGGAAGTTGATCAGCATTACTATGAGCTTGGTCAATAGCCTGGTGTTCAGCTATTTGAGTGGCTTGGCCATACACTTGGTGGTGAGTCTTTACAGATGTTTTGTGGTCAACCAGGCCATGCAAGCTGAGGTCAGTCTGCTCAAAAGTTCCTTGGTCAGCCAGGCCAGCCGATCTGTGGTGAATCTTCACAGAAGTTCTTCTCTCAACTTTGCCTGACATTCTGCGATCAATCTGTACAGAAGGTCTTTGGTCAGATGGTACGGACGATCCACTGTCAATCTGCCCTGAAGTTCTTCTCTCAGATAGGCTGGATAATCTGTGGGGAATCTGCTCAGAAGTTCTTTGCTCAGCCTGGCCAGACATTCTGTGGTCCATCTGCTCAGAAGCTCTTCTCTCAGACTGGCCTGCCACTTGGTTGTCAGTCTGTTCAGAACCTCTTCGGTTAGACTGCATAGATAATCTACCACCAGTCTGCTCAGAAGTTCTTCTCTCAGCCTGGCCTGACGTTCTGCGGTCAATCTGTCTGGAACCTCTCCGGTCAGATGGCATAGACAGTTCACCATCAATCTGCTCAGAAGTTCTTCTTTCAGCCTGGCTAGGTAACCTTCGTTGAATCTGTTCAGCCGTTCTTTCCTCAGTCAGGCCAGACACCTGGCCATCACTCTGTTCATACTGTACATTATTAGGTTGGCTAGATGCTTTGCCTTCAGTCTGTTCAGACGGTGTTTGGTCAACCTGATCATATGCTCTAAGGTCAGAAGCATTAGCAGGGTTGGATACTCTGCCGCCAGACATAGTACCAGGTGTACTATGCCCATTTTGTTCCGCTACTCCATTGGTAGCTTGGCTAAATATGTTGGATTCAGCCTGGCTGGGCACTCTTAGGGCAGCCTGGCCAGCTATTCTGTGAGCAGTTTGGTTATCTGCCTTCCTTTCGGCCTGGTTCTTCCGGTCGTCTTCTTCCTGGCCATTAGTGTGTCTAGAACTTGAGGGCGCGGCTGGGATTTCATGTTCCAAGGGTTTAGCCGGAGCCTCTTGCGGAGGCTCTTCCATTTCCTGCTGTGTCCTTAACTGGTCTAGGTTGCCAGGCGCTGTGGGTGGGGCTGGGCTGGGCCGTCTAGGCGACCCTCCAGGAGCGCTGCAGGATTCCAGCGGGCTTTGTTACGCACTTCCGGCACGCAGTAACAGAGCGAGTGGCCGTCCGCCGCTGTGAGGAGAGGGGCGGTTGTCAGCTGATCCTGCAGTGCGCAGGTGAATGCCGGGAAGAAGCCATCTCCAGAGAAGAGGCGAGTCCCAGGCTCCGGCAGAGCTTCTCCCCCACCCCGGAGTGACCAGGCCACGGGGCTCCAGGCAACGCTGCCTAGGGCGTTACCCTCTTCCTTGTTCGCGGGGTTCTCGGCAGTGTGAGAAACAGGCCCTCTCTCAGGTACTGTTCCTCTGATTAACATCCCCCACCGCACCCCCAAATGTTAACAGATGAACACGCGACCAGCTGCACGAGGACCATAAACTTGAACCGACGTTGCTGCTATTGTCAATAACTCAGATTCACACTTCGGTACTGAGTTTGTTTCTCATCACAGATGTAAGCACAGTATGATGTTAGACTGGGCACCGTGCTAGTAAATAGTCTTGCTAAATGTTATTCTTCTTTAGACTCTATTCAGTGTTGCGGTGACATAACTATATTATATTCTTTTACATTTACATTTTTCAGTACTATCTTTCCAGTGCCAGTGCTGTTTTCAGTAGCACCAGGAAGAGTTTAGTCTTACTAACACTCACGCTATTAAAATCTTAGGGATCTGCCCTCACAAGAAAAGAGTGTAAAAAAGAGTTTTGTTCTCCAGCCCCACCCCATACCCCTTGGCAGTTTATTCCTGCAGGAGCGCCCTCCCCCGTCTGGAAGGACAGGTCAGCAGTTATTTTCCATCCCCTCTGGGTATAGCTGTCTTGACAGTGGAAACGCCAGCCCCAAGGTATTTTCTTGCAGAATTAGACATGCAATCTATGGCTGGAGAGCCAGAGAAAGGAGAGAAGATCCAGCGAGAATGGGTTCTAAAATTGCACCATCTAGTGGTCCTATAGCAGAGAGGAGAGTTAGAAGGAGGACAAACCTGAGTTCCAGAAAGGAAGGGAGTGAGGGAAGTGGGAGAAAGATACCAGAAGGCATATTTAACAAGTGGAGAATTTGTATTTGTTGGCCAATGTGGCCCAGGTTTTGAGATTTGGCCCTCCCCCTTTGCAATAAACCTTAAGAACGCACCTCAGAGTCAGTGGGCTGTCTACTTTCAGGAGTAGGCCAGTACAGAGGTGGTGATTGATGAGATGTATTACTTTGACCTTGCAAAGCCTAAAATTACTGAGGCAGGACAAGGGTTGGTAGTGTGATACCAGATATTCCTTTAGTAGGGATTTAATTGCATTAAACAATTAGAAATGAGACTTAAAATCCAAATGCAAACACTTGTGATCAAAGTGTGATAGGGAGAGTGGATCCAATTGATGCCATATTTAGGAATGGAAAGGGGAATCTAAGCACGCTGAAGTAAAATCATCTATGTAACAGTGCCTAGAACATAGTAGGTATTCAATAAGTGTTTGTCGAATGTAATTTTATGAATTATCTACCTTAGTTATTTAAAAATGCATGACACCCTTGGATACTGTGTTTAGAGTGAAATAGGTGTTGGGCTATGGCTTGTAGCTTCAAAGGTTATGGGTTTTGTGAATTTATTTTTGCATTTTATAGCTTAAATGTAATCATCGTAGAAATATAAAAAAAGCATAAAGAAAAAATTACCCAAACACTCAAGAGATAACCTTTATTGACATTTTGATGTGCATCCTTCTGAAATTATCCCAAACAAATCTATGTGTCTATATCTATAGGTATGTATATACATTTTACAAAATGATGATTTATTAATTTGAGATCTTTATTCTTTTTAATGAAGCTGTTTTATAGTTACAAATTTCCCTCTGAGCTGATGCTTTTGTGGCATCTCACAAGTTTTTGGTGTTATTTTTTCCTTAATATCAAGATACTTTCTCGGTGACTTTTTTCTTTGATACATTGGTTGTTTAAATGTATGTTGTTTAATTTCCAAATGTGTATGAATTTTCCAGTTTTCCTTCTCTTATTGACTTCTAAGATCGTTCTGATGTGTTCAGAGAAGATACTTTATATGATTTCAATCTTCTAAAATATATTTAGCCTTGTTTAGTGGCCTACCATATGGTTTATCCTGGAGAATATTCCATGGAAAAAATGTGTATTTGCTATTGTTGGGTGGAATGTTCTTCATATGTGTTAAGTCTAATCAGTTGATAGTGTTCAAGTCCTGTATTTTCTTTTTGGTCTTCTGTGTAGATGTTCTATTCATTATTGAAAGTGGGAAACACAAAAAATTAGCCGGGTGTGGTGGCATGGACCTGTGGTTCCAGCTATTCAGTGGGCTGAGGTGGGAGGATTGCTTGAGCTCAGGATGTTTAGGCTGTCTTAGCTGTGATTGTGCCACTACTCTCCAGCCTGGGTGATAGAGTGACACCTTATCTCAAAAAAAAAAAAAAAAAAAGTGGGATATTAAAGTCTTCAACTGTTATTTTAGAACTGTCTGCTTTTCCCTTCAAATCTGTCAATGTTTGCTTCATATAATTAGAGCTTGTTGTTTTCTACAAATAATTATTTTCTATAAAATAGTATAAACAAGAAAAAAATGAAGTCTTCCTGTTTAATTGACTCTTATCAATATATAATGTACTTCTTTGTCTCTCACAACAGTTTTTGACTTAAAGTCTATTTTGTCTGATATTAGTATAGCAGCTCCAGCTCTTTTGGTTATTATTTGCATGGACTATCTTTTCCATAGTTTTATTTTCAACTTATTCATGTATTTGAAACTAAAAAGAATTTCACACTATATAGTTGGATCACATTTAAAAAAAATCTATTCTGCCAATCTGTGTCTTTTCATTGGAAAGCTTAATCCATCTATATTTAAAGTAATTACTGATATGGAAGGACTTACTTCTGTCATTTTGCTGCTTATTTTTATATGTTATATCTTTTTTGTTCCTCAATTCTTCCACTTCTGCCTTCCTTTGTGTTTAATTGATTTTTTTTATAGTGTACCAAGCTGATTCCTTTCTCATTCCTTTTCTGTATATATATTTTTAGTTATTGTCTTGGTGGTTACTTAGGGATTACAATTAACCTCCTAAACTTATAACAACCTATTTTGAATTAAAACCATCCTAGCTTCAGTAGTATACAAAACTCCGCTCTTATGTAATACTCGTCTGTCTCTCCTTTTTTGTGTTATTATTGTCACAAATAGCATCTTTGTACATTGTGTGCCTATTAACATACATTATTGTAATTATTTTATACATCTGTCATTTAAATCATATATAAAAAGAAATTCAAACCAAAAATACAATGCTGGCTATTAAATTACCTATATAGGTACCAAAACCAGTATTCTTTATTTCTTCATGTGTCTTCAAGTTACTATATCTTTTATTTCTACCTGATGATATCCCTTTAGAATTGCTTGTATGGCAGAGCTACTATAGATGAACTGCTTAGGATTTGTTTATCTGGGAATGTTTTAGTTTCTTCTTTACTTCTGAAAGGTAGTTTTGCTGAATGTAGAATTTTTGGTTGATGGTGTTTATTTTCAACTGTAAATGTGTTGTCTCACTGCTTCCTCACTTCCATGATTTCTGCTGAGAAATTGGCTGTTAATCTTCAGGATCTTTATATGTGAGGAGTCACTTCTCTTTTGCTGCTTTCACGATTTTCTCTTTCAAAAAGTTCTTCTTTTTTGTAAATTTTATTGTCATATATCAGTATGGATCTTTTTGTGTTATTCTTTTGGAGTTTGTTGAGGAAGCTCAACAAACTTGTGTACATTGTGTACACAAGAATGATGTGTACACAAGAATGATGTGCACATTCATTTCATTTATCAAATTTGTAACATTTTCAGCTATTACTTCATATATTTTTTTCTTTCTCTTTCTCTGTCTCCTCTTTTTCTGGAGCTTCCACCATGCATAAGTGGTACACTTAAGGGTGTCTTATAGGTCTCTAAGGCTCTATAAATTTTTCTTCATTCTTTTTCCTTCTCTTCAGGCTGAATAATTTCAATTGACCTATCTTTCCTTAGCTCTTTGAACATTTTTAAGACAGTTGATTTAAAGTTTTGGTCCAATATCTGTGATTTTTTAGTAGCAGTTTATTTTAATTTCTCCTGGCCATACTTTCTTGTTTCTTTACATACTTCATAATACAAAAGCAAAAGGTAAAATCTGGACATTTTGTATATTACATATATCCTTCCCCGGGCATGCATGTACTTTTCTGGATGTCTAATACGTGCAGAAACTTTTTAATACACTAATTATTCAAATACTCTCTCTTCCCAGGTTTTCTTCCCAGGCTTTCAGTGTGTCCATTATTTACCATGATTTTAGTCTTTTTACCCACATGTCAGCAGGTTACCTTTCAATGTTGTTGAGGAATGCCCTCTTTATAGCCACTTTTCCATCCTGAGATAGTTCTGTTGATGAATACTTGGGTTGTTTCCATACCTTGGCTATTTATTCACAATAATACTGAAATAAACATGGTAGTACAGCAGTTTTGATATTTAAGTCTTTCTGAGAATTTATCCATTTGTATTAGATAATATATATTTATATTAGATATATAGATATTAGAAATATTAGATATTTTATCTAATATATGTAATGTATTAGATAATATAGATAACTTATATTGTAATGTCCCTTTTTTCATTACTGATTTTAGTCATTTGAGTCTTTTTTAATGTGGTCAGTCAGTTAAAAGCTTGTCAATTTGTTGATATTTTGAAAAAGACAGCTTTAAACTTTTTTCTGTCATTTTTATATTCTCCATTATATTAATGTCTCTCTAATCTTTATTATTTTATTCCTTCTGCTTGGTGTGGGTATAGTTTGCTCCTTCTTTGTAGTTTTTTAAAGTGGAAAATTAGGTTATTGATTTGCGCCCTTGTTGTTTTTAAAATACAGGCCTTTATAGCAATAAATTTTCCTCTAAGCGTTGCTTTCCTCTATCCCATTTGTTTTTGTTTGTTTGTTTGTTTTGAGATGGAGTCTCTCTTTGTCTCCCAGGCTGGAGTGCAATGGCATGATCTCAGCTCACTGCAACCTCTGCCTCCCAGGTTCAAGCGAGTCTTCTGTCTCAGCCTCCCAAGTAGCTGGGATTATGGGTGTATGCCACCATGCCTGGCTACGTTTTTTTGTATTTTAGTAGAGATGGAGTTTCACTGTGTTGCCTAGGCTGGTCTCAAACTCCTGAGCTCAGGCAATCCACTCGTTTCAGCCTCCCAGAATGCTAGGAATAGAGGAATGAGCAGTGGCACCTGGCCTTCCATAGGTATTAGTACATTCTGTTTTCATTTAGATTCATCTAAAAGTATTTTTAAATTTCTTTTGTGATTTCTTCTTTAACCCATGGTTAATTAGGAATGCGTTGTTTAGTTTCCACATATTTGTGAATTTAAAATTTTTTTTCTGTTGATTTCTCTTTTAATTTCATTGTGATTAGAGAATATATTTTGTGTGATTTTAATCTTTTAAAACTTACTAAGGCTTTTTTTATGGCATAACATATGATTTCTCTTGGAGAATGTTCATGTACACTTAAAAGAATGTATGTTGGCTGGGCGTGGTGGCTCACGCCTGTAATCCCAGCACTTTGGGAGGCCGAGGTGGGCAGATTGCCTGAGGTCAGGTTCAAGACCAGCCTGACCAACATGGCAAAGCCACCACATTCCAGCCTGGGCACCATAGTAAGACTCTGTCTCAAAAAAAAAAGCCATTTTACCTGGAGTGAGATGACATCTCACTGTAGTTTTCATTTGCATTTCTCTGATGATCAGTGATGCTGAGCACCTTTTCATATTCCTGTTTGCCATTTGTATGTCTTCTTTTGAGAAATGTCTATTCAGATTTTTTGCCTACTTTTAATCGGATTATCAGATATTTTCCTAAGAGTTGTTTGAGTGCCTTGCCTTTTATAGTCTGGTTATTAATCCCTTGTCAGATGGGTAGTTTGAAAATATTTTCTCGCATTTTATGGGTTGTCTTTTTTTTTTTTTTTTTTGCTGTGCAAAAGCTTTTTAACTTGATGTTATCCATTTGTCTATTTTTGCTTTGGTTTCCTCTGCCTATGGGGTATTACTCAAGAACTCTGCTCAGTCCAGTGTACTGAAGAGTTTCCCCAAAGTTTTCTTTTAGTAATTTCATAGTTTGAGGTCTTAGATTTGTCTTTAATCAGTTTTGATTTGATTTTGTATATGGTGAGAGAGAGGAGTCAAGTTTCATCCTCCTGCATATGGATATCCAATTTTCCCCGTGCCATTGATTGAAGAGACAGTCCTTTCCCCAGTGTATGTTCTTGGAAACTGTCAAAAATGAATTGACTCTAGACGTATAGATTTACTTCTGGGTTTTCAATTCCGTTCCTCTGGTCTATGTGTCTGTTTATATGCCAGTACCATGCCATCTTGATTACTATAGATCTGTACTATAATTTAAAGACAGGTAATGTGATTCCTCCACTTTTCTTTTTGCTTAGGATAGCTTTGGCTATTCTGGGTCTTTTGTTGTCCCATATAAATTTTAGGATTTTTAAAATTTATGTGAAGAATATCATTGGTATTTTGATAGGGATTGCATTACACCTATAGATTACTTTGGGTAGTATGGACATTTAAAAACTAATGATTCTTTCAATCCATGAACATGAAATATCTTTCCATTTTTTGGTGTTCTCCTCAATTTCTTTCATCAGGTTTTATAGCTTTTATTGTAGAAATCTTTCACTTTAGTTAATTCCTATAAAATTAAATTAAAAATTTAATTTTATTTTTAGTTATTGTAAATGGGATTACTTTCTTGATTTCTTTTTCAGGTTGATTGCTGTTGGCATATAGAAATGTTACTGACTTTTGTATGTTGATTTTGTATTCTCCATGTTTACTAAATTTATCAGTTCTAATCGTTTTTTTGTGGAGTCCTAAGGTTTTTACAAATATAAGATTATATCTAGATCTGCAGACAAAGATCTGAAGCTTATTTGTTGATTTTCTGTTTGGAAGATCTGTCCAATGCTGAAAATGGGGTGTTGAAATCTTCAGCTATTATAGTAATGGGGTTTATTTCCCTCTTTACCTCCAATAATATTTGCTTTATATGTCTGAGTGCTCCCATGTTAGGTGCACATATATTTATGATTGTTATATCCTCTTGCTGAATTGACCCCTTTATCTTTCTATAGTGACCTTCTTTTGTGTTTTTTAAATAGTTTTGTCTTGAAATCTATTTTGCCTAATATAAATATAGCTACTCCTGCTCTTTGGTTTCCATGGACATGGAATATCTTTTTCCAGCCCTTTATTTTCAGTCTATGTATGCCTTCATAGGTGAAGTGTGTTTCCTGTTGACGATAGATCATTGGGTCATGTTTTTCTTTTTATTCATTCAGTCACTCTATGTGTTTTTATCGAGGAGTTAAGTGTATTTGCATTCAACATTATTACTGATAAGTAAGGACTTACTTCTGCTGTTTTGTTATTTATCTTCTGGTTGTTCTCTTCCTTCTTTCTTTCCTTTCTGTTTTCTTTTTAGTGAATGTGATTTTCTCTGGTGGTATGATTTAATTTCTTGCTTTGAATTTTTTAAATTTAAATTTTATTTTTTTTAAGACAGGGTCTTGGGCTGTTGCCCAGACTGGAGTGCAGTGGTGTGATCATGGCTTACTGCAGCCTTAACTTCCTGGACTCAAGCAATCCTCTCACTTCAGCTCCCTGAGTAGCTGAGCCTACAGGCATGTGCCACCACACCTGGCTAATTCTAATTTTTTTTTCAGAGACACAGTCTCACTATATTTCCCAAGCTGGTCTGGAAGTCCTGGGCTGAAATGATCCAGCTGCCTTGGCTTGCCAAATCATTGAGATTACAGGTGTGAGTCACTGTACATGGTTGCTTTTTATTTTTTGTGTGTCCATTGTATGTTTTTTATTTGAAGTTACCATGAGGCTTGCAAATACTATCTTATAACCAGTTATTTTAAGTTTATAACAACTTAACAATGTTGGAATAAGAAAATAAATAGGTATAAAAACTCTACACCTTAACTTCATCCCCCAGCTTTTTAACTTTTTGTTGTTTCTATTTATATCTTATGGCACTATCTTTGTAAAGTTATTATTATTTCTGAATGGTTCATTTTTTAGTTATTATTTTTGATTGGTTCATCTTTTAGTCTTTCTACTTAAGACAAGAGTAGTTTACATACCCCAGTTACAGTGTTATAATATTCTGTGTATTTTTCTGTGTACTTATTATCACCAGTGAATTTTGTATCTTCAGATGATTTATTTTTGTTTATTACTTTAAAAAAAAATCCTGGGATACATGTGCAAAACATGTAGTTTTGTTACATAGGTATATGTGTGCCATGGTGGTTTGCTGCACCTATCAACTCATCCTCTTAAGTTCCCTCCCCTCACCCCCAACCCCAGAACAGGCTCTGGTGTTGTTGTTCCCAACTCTGTGTCCATGAGTTCTCAATGTTCAACTTTCACTTATGAGTGAGAACATGTGGTGTTTGGTTTTCTGTTCCTGTGTTAGTTTGCTGAGGATGGTGGCTTCTAGCTTCATCCATGTTCCTGCAAAGGACACAATCTCATTCATTTTTATGGCTGCGTAGTGTTCCATGGTTCCATGGTGTATATGTACCACATTTTCTTTATCTGATCTATCATTGATGGTAATTTGGGTTGGTCCCATGTTCTTGCTATTGTAAATAGGGCTGCAATAAAAATACATGTGCATGTGTCTTTGTAGTAGAATGAGCTTTTTTTCATGTTTGTTTGTCATATAAATGCCTTCTTTAGAGAAGTGTCTGTTTTTATCCTTTCCCCATTTTTTGATGGGGTTGTTTATTCTTGTAAATATGTTTAAGTTTCTTGTATATTCTGGATATTAGACCTTTGTCAGATGGGTAGATTGCAAAAATTTTCTCCCATTCTGTAGGTTGCCTGTTCACTCTGATGATAGTTTCTTTTGCCATGGAGAAGCTCTTTAGTTTAATTAGATTCCATCTGACAATTTTGACTTGTGTTGCAATTGCTTTAGGTGTCTTTGTCATGAAGTCTTTACCCATGCCTAAGTCCTGAATGGTATTGCCTAGGTTTTCTTGTAGGGTTTTTATGGTTGTGGGTTTTACATTTAAGTTTTCATCCACGTTGAGTTAATGTTTGTATAAGGTGTAAGGAAGGGGTTCAGTTTCAGTTTTCTGCATATGACCAGACAGTTTTCCCAGCACTATTTACTGAATAGGAGATCCTTTCCCCATTGCTTGTTTTTGTTGGATTTGTCAAAGATCAGATGGTTGTAGATGTGTGGTGTTATTTCTGAGGTCTCTGTTCTGCTCCATTGGTCTCTATATCTGTTTTGGTATCAGTACCATGTTGGGTAGCCTTGTAGTATAGTTTAAAGTCAGGTAGTATGATGCCTCCAGCTTTGTTCTTTTTGCTGAGGATTGTCTTGGCTATATGGAATCTTCTTTGATTCCATGTGAAATTTAGAGTAGTTTTTTCCAATTCTGTGAAGAATGTCAATGGTAGTTTGATGGGAATAGCATTGAATCTATGAATTACTTTGGGCAGGGTAGCCATTTTCACGATATTGATTCTTCCTATCCATAAGGATGGAATGTTTTTCCATTTGTATCCTTTCTTATTTCCTTGACCAGTGGTTTGTAGTTCTCTTTCAAAAGGTCCTTCACACCCGTTGTCAGCTGTATTCCTATTTTATTCTCTTAGTAGCAATTGTGAATGGGAGTTTATTCATGATTTGACTCTCTGCTTGCCTATTGTTGTAAAGGAATGTTTGTAATTTTTGTATATTGATTTTGTATCCTGAGACTTTGCTGAAGTTGCTTATCAGTTCAGGAAGTTTTTGGGCTGAGATGATGAGGTTTTCTAAACACAAAATCATGTCACTTGCAAACAGAAACACTTGACTTCCTGTCTTCCTATCTGAATTTCTTTCTTTCTCTTGCCTGGTTGCCCTGGCCAGAAATTCCAATACTATGTTGGATAGGAGTGGTAAAAGATGGCATCCTTGTCTTTTTCCAGTTTTCAAAGGGAATGCTTTGTACCAGTTTTCAAAGGGAATGCTTCTGGCTTTTGCCTATTCAATATGACATTGGCTATGGGTTTGTCATAGATAGCTCTTGTTATTTTGAGATATGTTCCATCAATACCTAGTGTATTGAGAGTTTTTAACATGAAGGGATGTTGAATTTTATCAAAGGCCTTTTCTGTAACTACTGAGATAATCATGTGGTTTTTGTCTTTAGTTCTGTTTGTGTGATGGATTATGTTTATTGATTTGTATATGTTGAACCAGCCTTGCATTCCAGGGATAAAGCCAACTTGAATGTGGTGGATATGTTTCTTGATATATTATCAGATTCGATTTGCCAGTATTTTATTGAGAATTTTTGCATCAATGTTTATCAGGGATATCGTCCTGAAGTTTTCTTTTTTTGTTGTGTCTTTTCCTGGTCTTGGTATCAGTATGATGCTGGCTTCATAAACTAAGTCAGGGAGGAGTCCCTCCTTTTCAATTGTTTGGAATAGTTTCAAAAGGAATGATACCAGCTTCTCGTTGCATTTCTGGTAGACTTCAGCTTTCAATCTGTCTGGGCTTTTTACGCTTGGTAAGCTATTAATTACTGCTTCAATTTCAGAGCTTATTATTGGTCTATTCAGGGATTCAGCTTCTTTCTGGTTTAGTCTTGGTAGAGTGTATGCATCCAGGAATGTATCCATTCTAGATTTTCTACTTTATTTGTATAGAAGTGTTTATAGTATTCTCTGTTGGTAGTTTGTATTTCTGTGGAGTCAGTCATGATATCCCTTTTATCATTTTTTATTGTGTCTATTTGATTCTTCGTTCTCTTTTTTATTAGTCTAGCTGGTGGTCTATCTATTTTGTTAATGTATTCAGAAAAACCAGCTCTTGGATTAGTTGATTTTTATTTGGAGGTTTTTTTTGTTTCTCTATCTGTTTCAATAATTCTCTGATCTTAGTTATTTCTTGTCTTCTGCTAGCTTTTGAATTAGTTTACTCTTGTCTCTTTAGCTCTTTTAATTGTGATGTTAGGGTGTCAGTTTGAGATCTTTCTACCTTTCTGATGTGGGCATTTTGTACTATAAATTTCCCATTTAACACTGCTTTAGTTGTGTCCCAGAGATTCTGACACATAGTGTCTTCATTCTCATTGGTTTCGAAGAACTTCTTGATTTCTACCTTAATTTCATTATTTACCCAGGAGTCATTCCAAAGCAGATTGTTCAATTTCCATGAAATTGTCTGATTTTGAGTGAGTTTCTTAATCCCGAATTCTAATTTGACTGCACCGTGGTCTTAGAGACTGTTTGTTATGATTTCTGTTCTTTTGCATTTGTTTAGGAGTGTTTTATTTCCAATTTTGTGGTCAATTTTAGAAGAAGTGCTATGTGGTGCTGAGAATAACGTCTGTTCTGTTTATTTTGGGTAGAAAGTTCTGTAGATGTCTACTCAGTCCACTTGATCCAGAGCTGAGTTCAAGTCCTGAATATCTTTGTTAATTTTCTGTCTCGTTGATCTAATACTGAAAGTGAGGTGTTAACGTCTCCCACTATTATTGTCTGGGAGTCTAAGTCTCTTTGTAGGTCTCTAAGAACTTGTTTTATGAATCTGTGTGCTCCTGTATTGGGTGCATATGTATTCAGACTAGTTAGCTCTTCTTGTTGAATTGTACCCTTTATCATTATGTAATACTCTTCTTTGTCTTTTTTGGCCTTTTTTGGTTTAAAGTCAGTTCTGTCAGAGACTAGGATTGCAACCCCTGATTTTTTTTTCTTTTTATTTGTTTGGTAAATTTCCCTTTATCTCTTTATTTTGAGCCAGTATGTGTCTTTGCACATAGGTTGGGCCTCCTGAATATAGCATACCAATGAGTCTTGACTCCTTATTTGCCAGCCTGTGTCTTTTAACTGAGGCATTTAGCCCAGTTACATTTTCTTTCTTTTTTTGAGACAGGGCCTCACTCTGTCGCCAAGGCTGGAGTGAGTGTCATGATCTCAGCTCACTGCAGTCTCCACCCCCTGGGTTCGAGTGATTCTCCTGCCTCAGCCTCCCTAGTAGCTGGACTATAGGCACCTGCTATCGTACCCAGCTGCTTTTTGTATTTTTAGTAGAAACAGAGTTTCACCATGTTGACCAGGGTGATCTCAAACTCCTGATTGCAGGTGATTCACCTGCCTTGGCCTCCCAAAGTGCTGTGCTGAGATTACAGGTGTGAGCCACTGTGCCCAGTCCCATTTACATTTAAGGTTAGTATTGTTATGTGTGGAGTTTGATCCTGTTATCATGATGCTATTTGGTTATTTTGCACACTAGTTGATGTAGTTTCTTCAAGTATCATTGGTCTTTATATTTTGATGTGTTTTTGCAGTGGCTGATACCAGCTTTTCCTTTCTGATGTTTCCTTTCCATATTTAGTGCTTCTTTCAGGAGCTCTTACAGGGAAGGCATGCTGGTAATGAAATCCCTCCTCATTTGCTTGTCTGGAAAGGATTTTATCTATCCTTTGCTTATGAAGCTTCGTTTGATGGGATATAAAATTCTGGGCTGAAAATTTTTTTCTTTAAGAATGTTGAATATTGGTCCCCCATCTCTTTTGGTTTGTAGAGTTTCTGCTGAGAGGTCTGCTGTTAGTCTGATGGGCTTCCCTTTGTAGGATACCTGGCCCTTCTCTCTGGCTGCCCTTAACAGTTTTTCCTTCATTTCAATCTTGGAGAATCTGATGATTATGTGTCATGTGGTTGATCTTTTCATGGAGTATCTTAATGGTATTCTCTGTATTTCCTGAATTTGCGTGTTGGCAAAGTTGGGGAAGTTCTTTGGATCTTTCCAGAGATAATATGCTGGAAGGTCTTCCTGGATCATATACTGAAGGATATTTTCCAGCTTGTTTCCATTCTCCCTGTCTCCTTCTGGTGCTCCAATCAATCGTAGGTTTGGTCATTTTGTGAAATCTCATATTTCTTGGAGGCTTTGTTCATTCCTTTTCATTCTTTTTTTTTTTTTTTCTATTCTTGTCTCATGTCTTATTTCAATAAGGTGGTCTTCAGACTCTGATATCCTTTCTTTTGCTTGGTCAATTTGGCTGTTAATACTTGCGTATGCTTCACGAAATTCTTGTGCTTGTTTTTCAGCTTCATCAGATCATTTATGTTCCTCTCTAAACTGGTTATTCTAGTTAGCAATTCCTCTAACCTTTTACCAAGATTCTTAGCTTCCTTGCATTGGGTTAGAACATGCTTCTTTAGCTCATCATATTTTTTTTTATTACCCATCTTTTGAAGCCTACTTCTGTTAATTCTTCCATCTGATCCTCCATTCAGTTCTGTGCCCTTGATGGAGAGACACTGCAATCATTTGGAGGAGAAGAGGCACTCTGGGCTTTTGGGTTTTCAGCATTTTTTTGTTGATTCTTCTTTTTTTTTTTTTTTTTATAAAAAGAATAAAAGAGAGAAAGAAAGAGGAAGAGATTTTAGAAAAAGAGAGAAAAGGAGAAAGAAAGAGCAAAAGGAAGAAAAAAAAAGAATGAAAGAAAGAAAGAGGAAGAGATTTTAGAAAAGGAGAGAGAAAGAAACAGCAAAAGAAAGAAAAAAAAAGAATGAAAGAGAGAAAGAAAGAGGAAGAGAAAGAGGGAGAGAGAATGGGATTCTTGTTTTATTGCCCAGGCTAGAATACAGTCTAAAAATGGGTATTAAAAACCTCTTTTATGCCAAT
>PVKP010038773.1:0-20633 GCA_004027715.1 Plecturocebus donacophilus
AAAAAAGATGGATCACAGGCCCACTCTGCCAGAGGGAATAATGTTGATTGAGGAGAACCTGCATTGGACATCTTTGTGAAATTCCCAGCAATGTTGGGTTGTTGATCAACCTGGTTAAAAGCCCGTGCTGTGAGTTCACAGTCTGGCTTTGCCATATAACTGGCTCTGAAACTTTGGGCAAGCTACACAATTGTCAGTGCTTCTGTTTCCTTCAGGGGAATAATGATAGTATCTACCTGGTGGGAGTTTAGTGAGAATTAAGAGCTCCATATGCAAGACACTGCTCAATGCCTAGTGTATAGTAAGTATTCTTTTATTGAGACTATTTGCTAATTAGTCACACAGTTCTTTAAAGGAGCCCTAAAGATCAATTACATTGTTTTTTAACTGTAAGGAGTTTTTGAAAACAGCAAATGAATGCCTGCAGAGGGATGTGATTGATAAAAGGAGGCTTCAAGGGCATATTGGGTGCAAAATTTAAAGAAGACTGATAACTCTTGAGCCACAGCATCTTCTCCCCTATCAGCTTCACTCACATATAGCTTTGGGGAATTGTTGGAATTAGATTCAGAGAAACTAATTTTTTTCCCACTAGATTTCCTTTTTTTATGTATTTATTTTTGAAACTCAGAGAGCAACACTAGAAATAGGTCTGAACTAAATGTTACGTATTTCTCATTTACATTTGGCTCCCCTCCTGTGTTGGCTGGTCCATGCTGCACAGTGGCTAATATTGATTAGCCTACATTTTTCTTAAATACACTTTTCTCAGTCTATGTAAAGTCTAAATGCTAGCAATACCAACATAAATGCATTCAACGTCCAACCTGGTGGTAAAGGAAAAAGTAGGAACAAAAGATGGTTGAGATGTATTGTCCGATGAAATCATTGCCTGTGATGATGCCACAGCCAGGTGTGAGGTCTGGGGCAGACTTCTGAACTCATCTGAGCAGCAGTTTCCTCATCAGTAGAACCAGGATAAGAATAGCACCTAACATGTGTGAGATTTAATACATGTAAAGTGCAAAATAGTGCTAACACCCAGAATGTACTCAGCAAATGTTAACTTCTTCAATGTTACTTGTGTTCATGAAAATCCAATGTATCAAAGTGAAAATAATCAATTTGTGTGTAATGGGGAGGAAGTTTTACTATTCTTTGCTAAGTAACTAAAAGCATTACAAAATCTTTAATGGCAAGTTGCTTTTTAGACTTAATCTCTGGTCATTTATTTCCAAGTAAGATTGGGCCACACTGTATTTGACATTCAGAATGGTTTTTATTTTTGTTACAATCATATTTATTTTGAGATGTATCCTTCTTATTATTAGTAGCAGTACTCTGGTATTTTAAAAACTTTCCAACATTGGAATAAATGAATTAGGTTAAAATGCTAAAATAAAATATTCAAATCATTGCACTTATACAACCTATAGTTGAGGGCAGTGATGCTCTTGAAACCGTGGAACTGTGGTCAGTAGACAGCACTACTCTCTCATGGTTTCAGATGTTGCTTATTAGCTTATAAACAAAATTTCAGATCAGCCTGGGTAGGACAGTTTAGATGTACTCTTGAATAATGTAGAAAAGTGTGGGTTGTTTGATCCTCGAACAAGTGAACAGAAAGGCCTTCCAGCATCAAAATTAGAAAAAAATTGGCTTTAGCCAAAATTGTCCTGGAAAAACAGAGATTCAAGCTGTTTATCCAGGGACAAAATGAAAGTATGTCATTTCATTCAAACTATCTGGATCACAAGGCAAAAGCAGTTTTCATTCATACCTCTTAGCTTTTCTTTTTCATCTGTTTAACCTGAAAAAAAAAAAAAACTTCCTTTAAATAAATCACCATTTAGATCTGAAGTTTTTAATCTTTAGTTTTTTGTTTTATTTCAATAGGTTTTTGAAAAGAGGTGGTGTTTGGTTACATGAATAAATTCTTAAAGTGGTGATTTCTGAGATTTTGATGTACCTATCACCCGAACAGTATACACCATACCCAATGTATAGTCTTTTATCCCTCACCAATCCCCATTCTTTCTCTCAAGTCCCCAAAGTCCAGTGTGTCATTCTTATGCCTTAGCTTCCACATAAGTGAAAACATATGGTGTTTGGTTTTCCATTCCTGAGTTACTTCACTTAGATTACTTAGTCTCCAATTCTATCCAGGTTGCTGTGAATGCCATTATTTCATTTCTTTTTATGGCTGAGTAATATTTCATGGTGTGTGTGTGTGTGTATTTGTATATTTCACATTTTCTTTATCCCTTCATTGATTGATGTGCATTTGGGCTGGTTCCATGTTTTTGCCATTGCAAATTGTACTGCTGTCTACATGCATGTGCAAGTATCTTTTTCATATAATGACTTCTTTTCCTCTGGGTAGATACCTAGTAGTGGTATCGCTGGATCAAACACTGGATCTACTTTCAGTTCTTTAAGGAAACTCCACACCATTTTCCATAGTGGTTTTACTAGTTTACCTTCCACCAACAGTGTAAAAGTGTTCCCTTTTCACTATATCTATGCCAACATCTATTATTTTTTACTTCTTCTTTATAGCCATTTTTATGGTAGTGAGGTGGTATAACATTGTGGTTTTGATTTGCATTTTCCTGATCCTTAGTGATGTTGAGCACTTTTTAATATGCTTGTTGTCCATTTGTTTATGTTCTGAGAATTGTATATAAATGTCCTTAGACTACTTTTTGGTGAGATTGTTTGTTCTTTTCTTGCTAATTTGTTTGAGTTCTTTGTTGATTCTGAATACCTTTACCTTTGTCAGATGTATACATTGTGAAGATTTTCTCCCACTCTGTGGGTTGTCTGTTAACTTTGCTGATTATTTCTTTTTCTGTGCAGAAACTTTTCAGTTTAATTAAGTCCCATCTATTTATCTTTGGTTTTGTTGCCTTTGCTTTTGAGTTCTTGGTCGTGAAGTCTTTGCCTAAGCCAATGCCTAGAGGGTTTTTCCAATGTCATCTTTGAGAATCTTTATGGTTTCAGATCTTAGATTTAAGTATTTGATCCATCTTGAGTTGATTTTTGTGTAAATTGAGAGATGAGGATCCAGTCTTATTCTTCTACATGTTGCTTGCCAATCATCCCAGTACCATTTGTTGAATAGGGAGTCCTTTCCCACTTTATTTTTTTGTTTGCTTTGTTAAAGATCAGTTAGCTGTAAGTATTTGGGTTTATTTCTGGGTTTTCTATTCTGTTCCATTGGTGTATGTGCCTATTTTCATACCAGTACCATGCTGTTTTGGTGACTGTCACCTTATAGTATAATTGGAAGTCGGTTAACGTGATACCTCCAGAGTTGTTCTTTTTGCTTAGTCTTACTTTGGCTATGTGGGCTCTTTTTTGCTTCCATATGAATTTTAGGATTATTTTTTCTAGTTCTGTGAGAGCAATGGTGGTATTTTGATGGGAATTGCATTGAATTTATAGATTGTTTTTGGCAGTATGGTCATTTTCATAATATTGATTCTGCCCATCTATCAGCATGGGATGTGTTTCCATTTGTTTGTGTTGTCTATGATTTCTTTCAGCAGTGTTTTGTGGTTTTCCTTGTAGAATTCTTTCCCCTCCTTGATTAGGTATATTTTTAAGTATTTTATTTTTTTGCTGCTATTGTGAAAGAGGTTGAGTGATCTGATTCTCAGCTTGGTCGCTGTTGCTATACAGCAGAACTACTGATTTGTGTACATTAATTTTGTATCTTGAAACTTTACTGAATTCATTTACCAGTGCTAGGAGCTTTTTGAATTAGTCTTTAGGGTTTTGTAGGTATACAATCATATTATCAGCAAACAGTGACAGTTTGACTTCCTCTTTACTGATTGGATGCCCGTTATTTCTTTCTCTTGTCTGATTGCTCTGGCTAGGGCATCCAGCACTATGCTGAATAGTGGTGAAAGTGGACATCCTTGTCTTGTTCTACTTTTCAGGGGGAATGCTTTCATCTTTTCCCCATTTGGTATAATGTTGATTGTAAGTTTGTCATAAATGACTTTTATTACCTTAAGATATATTCCTGCTATGCAGATTTTGCTGAGGGTTTTAATCATAAAGCGATGGATTCTGTTAAATGCTTTTTCTGCATCTATTGAAATGATCATATGATTTTTGTTTTTCATTCTGTTTATGTGGTGTATCACATTTATTGACTTACATATATTAAATCATCCCAGCATCCCTGGTATGAAACCCACTTGATCATGGTGGATTATCTTTTTGATATGCTGTTGGAGTTGATTTGCTAGTATTTTATTGAGGATCTTTGCATCAGTGTTCATCAGGGATATTGTTCTGTAGTTTTCATTTTTTTAAATGATATCTTTCCCTGTTTTTTGGTATTAATGTGATACTGGCTTCATAGAATGAATAAGGGAGGATTCTCTCTTTATCTTTTGGAATAGTGTCAATAGATTGGTACCAATCCTTCTTTGAATTTCTGATAGAATTCAGATGTGAACCCATCTGGTCCTGGACTTTTTTTTGTTGGAAATTTTCTTTATGGAAATTCACTTTATGAAGTGGTAAACTTCAGTGTCGTTGCCTGTTATTGATCTGTTCAGAGATTGTTAATCTTCCTGATTTAATATAGAAGAGTTGCGCATTTCCAGGAATTAATCCATCTCTTCTAGGTTTTCTAGTTTATATGCATAAAGGTGTTTATAGTAGCCTGGGATACTTTTCAAAGAACCAGCTTTTCAAAGAATTATTTGAATTCTTTTCAAAGAACCAGCTTTTTGTTTCGTTTATCTTTTGTATTTTTTGTTGTTGTTGTTGTTTGTTTCAATTTCATTTAGTTCTGTTCTGATCTTCATTATTTCTTTTCTTCTGCTGGGTTCAGGTTTAGATTGTTCTCATTTCTCCAGGTCCATGAAGTATGAACTTAGATTGTCTATTTGTGTTCTTTCAGACTTTCGATGTGGGCATAGAATCCTAAGAACTTTCCTTTTAGCACCATTTTTGCTGTATCCCAGAGGTTTTGATAGGTTATTCCACTATTATCATTCACTTCAAATTTTTTAATTTCAAATTTCAAGATGGAAATTTTTTAATTTCCATCTTGATTTCATTGTTGACCCAGTGATCATTCAGTAGCAGTTAATTTAATTTCCATGTATTAGCATGGTTTTGTGGGTTCCTGTTGGAATTAATTTTGAATTTCATTCCACTTTAGTCTGAAAGATATACTTTCAGTTTTCTTAAATTTAGTGAGACTTGTTTTTTTGCCTATTTGTGGCCTATCACATGATCTGTCTCAAAGAATGTTCCATGTGCTGATGAATAGAATGTATATTCTGCAGTTGTTGGGTAAAATGTTCTGTAAATATCTGTTAATTCCATTTGTTGTAGGGCATAGTGTAAGTCCATTGTTTCTTTGTTGACTTTCTGTCTTGATGACCTTTCTGGTGTTGTCAGTGTAGTAGTAAAGTCTTCCACTATTATTGTGTTGCTGTCTATCTCATTTCTTAGGTCTGGTAGTAATTGTTTTATAAATTTGGGAGATCCAGTGTTAGTTGCATATATATTTAGTATTGTGATATTTTTCTGTTGGACTAGTCCTTTTACCATTATATAATGTCCCTCTTTGTCTTTTTAAACAGCTATTGATTTGAAGTTTGTTTTGTCTGATAGAAGAATAGCTATTCCTATTTGCTTTTGGTTTTTATTTGCATGGAATATCTTTTTCTACCCCTTTACCTTAAATTTATGTGAGTCCTTATATGTTAGGTGAGTCTCTTGAAGGCAGCAGAAACTTGGTTGGTGAATTCTTATCCATTCTGCCATTCTGTATCTTTTAAGTGAAGCATTGAGGCCATTTACATTCAATGTTGGTATTGAGATGTGAGGTATTATTGTTGCCTGAATATTTTGTTTTTCTTCATTGTGTTATTGTTATATATACAATATGTATGCATTGTGAGATTTATGGTTTAAGGTCCTGAGAGATTCATGCTTTACAAAGGTTATATTTTGGTGTTTTTTGGGGATTTGTTTCAAGATTTAGAGCTCCTTTTAGCAGTTCTTGTCATGCTGATTTGGTAGTGGTGAATCCTCTCAGCATTTGTTTGTTTGGAAAAGACTGTATCTTTTCTTCACTTATGAAGTTTAGTTTTACTGGATATAAAATTCTTGGCTGATAATTGTTTTGTTGAAGGAGGCTAAAAATAGGACCCCAATCCCTTCTAGATTGTACATTTTCTGCTGAGAAATCTGCTGTTAATCCTTTATAGGTTACCTGATGCTTTTGCCTCACAGCTCTTTAGATTTTCTTTTGTCTTGACTTTAGGTAACCTGTTGACTATGTGCCTAAGCTATGATGTTTTGTGATGAATTTCCCAGGTGTTCTTTGAGTGTCTTGTATTTGGATGTCTAGATTTCTAGCAAGGCCAGGGAAGTTTTCCTCAATTACTCCCTGAAATGTGTTTTCCACACTTTTAGATTTGTCTTTTTCCTTAGGAACACTAATTATTCTTATGTTTGTATGTTTATCATAGTCCCATACTTCTAGGAGGCATTGTTCATTTTTTAAATTCTTTTCTCTTTGTCTTTGACAGATTGGGTTAATTCAATTGGGTTAATCCTTTTGGGGTGTTAAAGAACCTTGTCTTTGAGCGTTGAGGTTCTTTCTTCTGCTCGTTCAATTCTATTGCTGTTACTTACAAGTGAATTTTGCATTTCTCTATGTGTGTCCTTGGTTGCCAGAAGTTGTGATTGTGTTTTATTTATGCTACCCATTTCACTGAAGAATTTTTCTTTCATATCCTATGTCCTGTCTTTTATTTTTTTAAATTGGACTTCACCTTTCTCTTGAGTAACATAATAATCTACCTTCTGAATCCTTATTCTGGCAATTCAGATATTTCATCTTGAATTTATTTTATTTAAAGTTTGTTTTGTCTGATAGAAGAATAGCTACTCCTATTTGCATTTGGTGTCCATCTGCATGGAATATCTTTTTCTACCCCTTTACCTTAAATTTATGTGAGTCCTTATGTGTTAGGTGAGTCTCTTGAAGGCAGAGAAACTTGGTTGGTGAATTCCGCTGGGTGATCTCAAGTATAAGGAGAGTTCAGATAAGCCAGGCCTTCTCCTCTTAGGCATATGGATCTATTGCTGGTGAGCTGGTATAATCTTTTGGGGTGTTAACCTTGTTTTGTCATATTGCCAGAATTGTTTTTCTGGTTTCCTCTCATTGGGGTAGACTATGTCAAAGGAAAGATCTGGGACTCAAACACTGCTGTTCAGATTCTTTTGTCTTACAGGGTGCTCCCTTGATGTGGTATTCTCCCCCTTTTCCTAGGAATGTGGCTTCCTAAGAGCCAAACTGTAGTGATTGTTTTTGCTCTTCTGGGTCTAGCCATCCAGAAGAACTATCCAGCTCCATGCTGGCACTGACAAGTGTTTGCAAAGTCCTGTGATGTGATCTGTCTCAGGTCTTGCAGCCATGGATACCAGCACCTGCTTTGGTGGAAGTTAGTTGGGGTGTGAAGTAGACTCTGTGAGGGACCTTGGTTGTGTTTTTGTTTAGTGTGCTGGTTGCATCCCAGGGAGCCTGCAGTGGTGAAACGGTTCCTTCAAAGGGTCTGTGGATTATCTTGGGTATCCTGGTATGTTCCTGTGGTAGTTCTTGGAGCAGAAGTTCATGACGTAAGTCTCCACATGCTGCTCTATCCTTTCAAGCAGGAGCTACAACTAGTCCTGCCTCCTATCTGCCATCTTGGAAAAATTGACAGATCTGAATTTTCAGGATAGTTCCTGGTCATTGTTTTCAGTGATTATTGGTGAAGAGTAGATTGCTAATATCAGTAAGAGTCTTGTGGTGTTTTTGCTGGGTGATCTCAAGTATATGGAGAGTTCAGATCAACCAGGCCTTCTCCTCTTAGGCATATTTGTAAATAGTTTTTATTTGGGCAAATTTATGGGGTACAATGTAATTTTGTTACATGGATATACTGCACAGTGGTTAGGTCAGGGCTTTTAGTGTATCCGTCACCTACATAGTGCATTGTGCCCATTAAGCAATTTCTTGTCATCCCACCAACTTCCTGCCTTCTGAGTCTGCATTGTCTCTCATTCCACACCCTATGCCCATGTGTACATGTTATTTAGCTCCCACTTTGATGTGAAAATATGTGGCGTTTGACTTTCTGCTTCTGAGTTATTTGACTGAAAATAATGGCTTCCAGTCCCATCCATGTTGCTACAAAAGACATGATTTTATTCTTTTTATGGCTGAATAATATTCCATTATGTATATGTACAATATTTTCTTTATCCAGTCATCCATTGGTGGACACATAGGTAGATTCTATATCTTTGCTATTGTAAATAGTATTGCAATAAACATAAGAGTGCAAGTGACTTTTTGGTACAATGATTTCTTTTGCTTTGGGTAGATACCAAGTAATGGAATTGCTGGATTGAATGTTAGTTCTATTTTTAGTTCTTGAGAAATTTCCATAGTGTTTTCCATAGAGGTTATACTAATTTACATTCCCTCCAATGGTATATAAGCATTCTCTTTTTTTCCCCTTTCTTGCCATCTGCTATTCTTTGTCTTTTTACTAATAACCATTCTGACTGGTGTGAGATGGTATCTCATTGTAGTTTTAATTTGCATTTCTCCGATAATTACTGATGTTGAGCATTCTTCCATATGCTTGTTGGCCATTTGTATGTCTTCTTTCAAAAAATATCTATTCATGTCCTTTCCCCACTTTTAAATTGGATTGTTTTTCATGTTGCTGAGGTGTTTGAGTTCTGCATATCTGTAACTATTATTTCATCTTTGGGGTTCTGTGTGCTGTGTGTGGCAACCCTAAAGACTAGACAAGAAGATTCTCAGACTTCCTGAGAGGAGGCAGATGTCAGAACCCTGTGGATATCTGAACTTTATCTGGTATCTGTGCTCAGAGGTCTGTGGACTATGTAATCCTGGACAGTTATCAAAGCCCATCAGTGCATGTGGCTGTATTTAACCTCCCACATGAGGATGCATAGTCAAGGTGTGGGTAGGTCATGGTTTCCTTGGAGTCAGCTTCCCAATTAAATACCAGAGGTGTGGCTTTATCCCAGCTCTTTTTACCCAAATGCTGTTGATTTCATTTTAGCACAGCTACCATAAATAATTTTTGCATCATTTTCTTTTCCTCACAATGTCCTATATTTCGATCTTCAGCTGAGTTTCCTAATCCCAGGTATAAAATCTGGTTTTGCTGTTCTGAGGAGCTCTAGAAAGGAGTCGCTGCAATCCACCTC
This sequence comes from Plecturocebus donacophilus, assembly GCA_004027715.1. Lineage (NCBI taxonomy): Eukaryota > Metazoa > Chordata > Mammalia > Primates > Pitheciidae > Plecturocebus > Plecturocebus donacophilus. Next base: position 9,274 of record PVKP010038773.1, read on the forward strand.
AATAGGTTTACATGGAGAGAGAAGGTGCCATCATGTTTGATTATTTGGAGCTTGCTTTATAGTACTTCACTTTTGAAGAGGGAAATTGGATCTCTGGTGGTTGGTAAAATCTGCTGAAGAATTCACCGTATCATGCATTTTGTTTTACTCACAGAATCATGTTAACCCTGCCATGGACTTCACGCAGACTCCACCTGGGATGTTGGCTCTGGACAATATGCTGTACTTTGCCAAGCACCACCAAGATGCCTACATCCGGGTAAGCATGAAGGGCATTTTCAGATATTGTGTGTTTCCTAGTCGATGTTAAGTTCAAACTCACAGATATGGAGGGATTACCTTTAGATGAGTGACTCTCGTATTTTTTTACTTTCTTAGCAAACTAAAAAAAAAAAAAAAATTAGAATTAAGTGAAGTCAATCAGGGGACTGAAATGGAGATTTCAACTTTCAATTTTTTTTTCTATGTGATGACCCCTTAAAAATACAATTGATACTTGGAAAACATTTCATATAGTCCAATATTGAATTATGACAAAACCTCTTAAATAACAAGGAACAGAAATGAACTACCTACCAAAAACCTGCATGACTTCAAATTCAGTGGCTGTTCAGTCTGATGCTGGAGATACAATAAGATAAACAGAAACACAGAAAAATGGGAGAGATGGGGAAGGCAGGTAAATGCCTTCTCACATTTCACATCAGACTAGTCAAATTCTAGTCACAAAGATAGATTGATTTGTGGGTTGAGGAGAAGGACGTGGGGACTCTATTTTTTCTGTGAAATGGAAGATGACACCTCCTGACTGGGCAGTGCTGGCATGTAGGAGGCACAGTTTTAATGAATGGGAGCCTAATGTGGCAGTGGTGGAGAAAGCTTATGTATCAGGACTGCTCAGTTGGAGTCCTGGATTTGTACTGACACTTCTCCCATGTCCTCAGGGAGAAGAACCCAGACTCAGCTGAGATGAAGTAAATCTAAGATTAAGATCAGGGAAGGATACAAATAAATGAGGCAGGGGAATTGTTGAGTGGTTAAAATGATGACTAGATATAAGCTTAGAAAGTATTTGACGAACAAGTCACCTAAAGCAGGAAGAGTAAGGCTGAACTTAAAATATGGTAAGAGCATGTTCATTCATCCCACATTCTCTCTTGGATTCTCTGTGGCACTGGCTCCCTAGAGACCTGGCATTATCAATATCTAGTGATGTCATTGTGGACAGTTCCTTTGGTCTGGGCTCAGGTTTCCTCTGTAAACCAGAGAGATGACAGTTCTTAGTTGGGACAGTATTTATTCCCCTAGATAGCAATTGAAAATGTGTGAGCATGTTTCTTCGATTGTCACCAGGCCTAGTGAAGTGCTACTGGCCAAAATTATAATCCATGGGACAGTCTGCATGGTGAAAAACTGTACCACCCAGCAGTGACCTCCTTGAATAATGGCATGCCAGATCACTGAGTTCTCTGTAGGCAATATATTTTAAATTTGTGTATTGTTCTATATATATGCAGTTTGGGAAACTTTGACCTATTCTAAAATATTATTTATAATCTGATTATATAGAGGATTTTATGGTCATTTCTCTGAAAGGTTTAGGATCAGGTACTTGGTCAGAAATACAGTCCCACATAAGAAAATTGTTTTTACATAAAACTTTAATTTGACTTATATCTGAATGTATTTGTTGCACAGATGGTTTCTAAGAATGTAATCTGCCTTTATAGTAAGTAAATTAATATTTTTGAGATACCATGTAGTATAACCTTGGAGAGTTGAGTGTGAAAAGTAGAAGCTAAGTAGAAATTTAATTTATCATTAACTGATTAATGTTCATGGATGAGTGTTTCTAAAATTAGAGCTTATTGATGCCGAATGTATTAATTGCATAAGAAGCATATGTCTCATGAAAAGTAATTTAATGTTTTAAGCCTGTTTTCTTCAATGTGTTCTTTAAACATTGTAAGTGAAATTAATACTCTGGCAGCCTGACAGAACTTAATATTTGATAAGGACTTAAAAGAAAACACCTATTTGTAAAGAAAAGTGTGGCTTTTTGGTCCACGTGTACTTTTCTTTATTGGTTAGACTTTCTGTATCTCAGATGACTTTATTGGTTTCTCTAAAGTGTCCTTTCCCTAATTTTTTCTGTGTCCCATTTGACTTTGGGACATTTACTAGATAGAAAGCTAAGGCTATTTATGTGAATGTGGGGGGTTAGTGGAGCATATATAAAGTCTAAAGATCTCTGCAAGGAAATTTTAGGGTGACTTTGAAAATAGATAAGATAGTGCAATAGTGCTGTAGGTAGTGAAAAAGGTGATCTGGACAGCTAATTAAATTTTGATTCATGAGCTCAATGGTCTTTTCTGAATCATAAGGACAGGCTCAATCTTTTCAGTTTATATTTTGATAAAAATCTGCTTTTTTGAGGATGTATATCTTCTCTATGAATGCAGTTTTTCATTTATTATTTATATCTTTTATTTGATGAATGCTTATTCTGTACCTGAATATAACCTCATTATTTACTCTCTTTGCCAGTCAGATTTATAATTGAGATTTAAAAAAATTGTAACACACACACACACACACACACACACATGCATGTATGCACAAATATTCCCTTTGCCCTTGTCACTCCTGGGTATCATGGTCCCTCACCCACTCTCTAACCATATGTTCCTGAGTTGTTTTTTTGCCCTGTGTTCAACTTGCCTGCCACTCACTTTTCAGCATCCTGTACCAAGACTTCTCTGCATGGCTTTCTGGAAGCTGTCTTGCCAAATGCAGAGGACTCTCCTCATCCTTCATCTCATTGGCCTTGCCCTTGACACCTGACACTCTCCAGTGACCAGTCTTCTCTTACCAACAGCCAGTGATCCATCTTGGCCCTATTGTTGACCATTGCTCTTAGTCTCTCTGGCAGGTTTCTCCTCTGCCTGCCCATCAAATGCACAGGACCCCCAGGACTCTGTCTGTGGACCTTTGCTTGTATCAGTCCCTCAGGCTGCACATTTCCTGAGTAACCGTCAAATGCCCAGCCATGAGCTAAAGGATGGGGATTCCTGAAGAAAACGAGTTGCCCATCAGTGCTGACATTGAGGAGTTCACTGTCTAGAGACAGAAAGTAGGGCGGGTGGTGGGGTGGGGGATGAACAGAAAAATACCAGGCAGTTTCCAAGTCGCTTGGCATGTGTCTCGATTGAGGAGGAGTATGTTTGGAACACAGAGGAAAATCACTAACACAGATGTGGGGGTCATTTCAGGAAAGCTTCCTGGAGGAATTGGTATTAGACGCAAAGCTGTTGAATAGTACTAGTTAACCAGGTGAAAGGAAGAGATGGGGAGCACTCCCTCATGTGGAGGGAACCATGAGAGCAAAGGTATAAGGTGCATGCTTTGTTCAGGGAGCCACATAGTATAGGATGGCCAAGGCAGGGACTGGCAAATGGAGCGTGGCTTTTGAGGTGAATGTGGTAATTCAGTAGGGACGTCTTAAGCCATGTGAAGAGCTCTGTTGGACTTAAAGGCAGTGAAGAAATTCTGAAGTGTTTTAAATAAAGATAAGAATTAAGCTTAGACAAATCACTGTCCCACTAGAAAACCAATGTGAGAATCAAGACTAGAGGCAACAATAGAATGTGGGAAGTTATAGAGAAATGAAGGTATCTTGAACTAGGGAAGTAGGAATGGCAATGGAGTGGGGCAGTTTGAATTAGTTACTTTGGAACTAAAATCAACTTGACCTTCTCTAAGTAAGAGGGAATTTCCTGGCTTGAGTAGGAGGTAGACAGTGGTGTCATTAGATAGTGCAGGTCTGTGAGGGGCAGGCATTTGGACCATCCAGACTCTTATATGCATGTGGAACATCTGTCTAGGATGACTTATGCAGTAGGCAATGAGATCTGGGTGGCTGAGCTCAGACCCATGTAGAATCACACTCTATATTCCAACTTCTTAAGCATTCTTATTCCCTCCAATTTATTCCTCTGTACTGTCACAATATAATCTTAATGGCCTCCTTGCTATTGTCTGGAACCTTCAGACCCATCTTCCATGCCAATTGCTAGGATAATCTTTTTAAACAGAGTTCAGAGTGCTTTGGGGACCACACCTGGTCCACAGCCTATCTCTGTGGCTTTATCTCTTGCTGCCAACTCCCCTTTCCCTCTTTCCATCCCTCCACTGCCATGGTAGCCTTTATCTATATAAATGATGGTAGGCAACAGCTAGCCAGGCATATCTCTGTCACTGTGTCTTTGACTCCATTCTTGCTTCTGCCTGAGTGCCTGTCCCACACCATCTGCCTGTTGGATGGTCCTCATGGCAAAAGCATCTTCTGTCTGAAGAAGACTCCCTGACCCTCTATCTGGATGACTCTATCCACTATCTTTGCACCATGGACACACAATTGAAATCCTAGAACATTGTACAGCCTTAAATATATTGACTTTTTATTTCCCCTAATTGATTGTAAACGTCTTGTGAGCAGGCACCAAGGTTCATTTAGATTCTAGCCCCTGGCACAGAGCCTAGCACATAATGGCTTTTAATCGTTTCTTGTAATTTACATGAATAATTAGAGTTTTTTTAGTTCTGGTTTAAATGGTCTCTTGACAATGATAAATTCTCTTTTAACCACTGGAGAATCATAGCCTTTGTTCCTCCTAACAGTTATAAAGGTATGTTTTTGCTATGTGAATTTTGTGATGGGCAGCCTGGTTTCTCATGCTATATTTGAATAAAATTATGTAACTGTGTACTGATGAAAGCAATGGATGTAACTGAATTACCCCACACTTGGACAGGCACAGAACATAAGGAGGAATTGCAAATCTGAGTATCATACTGTGCATGGAGTAAAATCTGGAGGCATAGCATGATTTCAGACTTTTGAGTCTTATTTACTCTGGGTATAATCGCTTTTACTTTTTTAGAGATGCTTCACTCCTCGGCTCTCCCCACCAAGAGAATGGTATGAGGCTGACTCAATAAGGAGACAGGTGGAGGGAAGGTTCTTGGCTCATGCCCATGATCCTTGTCATTATTTTCAGAGACAGGATAACGGTGCAGAATTGACTGTGTTGTAGATGTTTTGTTTCGCTTTTCTCTTACTCCCTGGATTAACAATTCTCAGTGTTTTGGAAGAATGAAGCTTAGTGACTCCATTGGAAACAAAACCTTTGGACTTAGAATTTGTGTTTGTTCCTTGTCTCTCTCTCTCTCCCTCTCCCTCTCCCTCTGCCTCTCCCTCTCCCTCTCTCCTTCCTTCCTTCCTTCCTTCCTTCCTTCCTTCCTTCCTTCCTTCCTTCCTTCCTTCCTTCCTTCCTTCTTTCCGTCCTTTTCTTTTTTTTTGAGACAGAGTCTTGCTGTGTCACCCAGGATGGAGTACAGTGGTGCAGTTTCAGCTCCCCACAACCTCCACCTCCCGGGTTCAAGTGATTCCCGTGTTTCAGCTTCCAAAGTAGCTGGGGGTACAGGCATGCGCCACCACTGCCAGCTATTATATTTTTAGTAGAGATGGGGTTTTGCCATATTGGCCAGGCTGATCTTGAACTGACCTCAAATAATCCACCCACCTTGGTCTCCTAAAGTGCTGGAATTACAGGGTTGAGCCACCACACCCAGCCAAATGTATGTTCTTGATGTATTTAATTATTCATTGGGAACTACTGAGAAACCGAAATTACTTGGTTTTAGTTTTGCTCAAGACCTGTGCTGGCCAATGTGGGAGCCAACATTCAGCCATAAAGCAGGAAGCAACAGGAAGGAAACCTAGGACTCTCTCAAAGGTGGAACTTAAATAATAAGAAATACTTAAGAAAAAGGCTATGACTATCAGAAGGGTGGTTTCAGGATGAAGTAATTCTTCATGGTAATATTCATCTTCCCATTTGACCAGAGAAAATGAAAGCTAGTGTGGGTTTGGTAGCATGTTAGACAGGCTGCATAGATGAGCTCAATCTTCAGGTAATCCCTAGGAACAAGTGTTGTTATCACCATTTTATAAATTCAGGAGCTGGGACTTGGAGAGGTACAGAGTTCTGCTCTGTCAAACAGCCAGTAGACGTGGAATTTGAACTTACTATTTGGCCTCCAAATCTCAGGCTCCTTCTAGTTCTGTAGCCTCCTGTCTCTGGGCTTGAAGTCTGATGAGGGGAACAGTGTTGTCCTTCTTGGAACAGAGAGAAAGGGGACAGAGTCAGAGAGAATGATCAGAAAAATGGAAAGTCCAAAGGACTATCAAACAAGTTGGTCACATTCAGTTAAAAATCTTCTGAAATCTCGCATGGTCAGGAGGCCATTTCTAAAAATGTTTGATTGACAACCAAAATATGTTATTTTAGAGAACAAGAGAGCCCAATGAAGTCATTGTTGCAAAGCTTTCCATGTTTCAGAGATAGTCCTTAGTTTCAGAGTAGTAGTGACAAGAGAAGCATCGTGCGAAAGTATTCAGATGTTCAGAACCTATTGTCAGTCATCTGACCTCTCTTGGCATTACAGTCAGACAGAAGCAAACTGTGCATTAATCCCAGGCTCTAAAACAGTTAGATAAACATTTAATGTGCAGCAACAAAAGCCAAATGCATGCACATGGGATATTTCTATTATTGCTTATATCTTTTTCAGAAGAAAAAAATACGCATAGAAAATAGAAACAGTCCATCTTCTTAGATGCTAAAAAATATCCAACTAAAGGAAGAAAAATCCATTTAACATTCATATTCATTCATTCATTTACTTTTTTATGAAATATTATTAAACACTTACCATGCACCTGCATGGAGCCATGCACAGTGGCTGTAGTGGTAAAGAAAGGCAGGATCTGATTCTGAGATACCAGAAATAGAAAAGCAAGCAAGTGAAGGGAGTAGTCATTTATTTGCTTTTTACTTGAGAGATTCCTTATTTCCTTTGGGATTTTTAGATGTGACTTATACGGGGCACAGCTATCAAGTTATAAAAATGTTGCTTGATACTTCTTTGCAGTTTTTCACAATGTATTGAGCAGGTAAATATTTCATTATTTTATAAGTTATTATACTGTTTATATCAGAATCACTTAGGGCTTGCCCCCTTTCCCAGTGACCTAATTTTAAACAATTGTACTGCTTCTTAGAGAAGTATTCTGGTAGGCAATCAGTGTGTAATAGAACAAGCCTGACCTCTTTTTTCCTCTTTGATTTGGCATGGTGCTATGTCATAAATATAATATTTCCTTAATTAAACTGCTACCTATCCAGTTGATACAATCCTACCCAACAAACCTGTTACCCAACAGAATTTATAAAATCGTGAGGTTTCCAGGGAAAAATTAAAAAGTAAATCCTGGAAACAGTTTGTTCTTTACATATCCAGCAATTCTTTTTTGTTTTCTAGTTTTATTGAGATATAATTACTATACCAAAGAAAAAATCACATAATTAATGTATACAGTCTGGTGACAGCACCTTGCAATTCTTGCTTCAGCGTTCCTCATAATTTCTGATTAACATTTCACCTAGTTAGAAAATTGTTGCATACTGGCTGACTGTAATAGAAGATAATGAATTTCCTGAAAGGGAGGGAAATAGAAATGCCTTTAAAAATAAGATTAATTATAACACTTTCATGCAACTGTAAGACAGAGTGTACATATGTTTTTTATATTATACCAAATCAGAAGATAAATATTTATATGTAAAGTAAATAAGACTATGAGTAAAGATGGATATTTCTACTGAAGAATTGTTTTATCAAGATTGTTTCTTTATAGCCTCCCTTTTTTTTAACAGATGAAGAATTTAAAGTATGTTTACACTATTTTAAAACCTTTAAGTGGGTTTTTCCTCCTCATGATGCATACATAGTAAATCATACTTTTAAACAATAGTTGGTAGAAATAATGATTTAGATCCTAAATCATGGATAGGACAAGGAACCCTGGATTTTTTAAGCTAGAAACCTCAAGAAAATGCTATGAAATTACCTAGCATGAGAATAGCTGCTGTCTTTTGAGCCTTTACTATATTCTGAGCACTTAATATACATTATTTATAATTTCCCTTCAATGTTCCCAGATGTGGGAAGATAAAGAAACCTTGTGCCCTTTCCTTCCAGTCTGTAGATCTCTCTGTTCTCCTCAAAGCCCACCTCAAGTTCAAAGTCATTTTGTGGAATCTCTTTTCAACTTCTCTTGTCAGGGAGCATAAACATCAACAATAGCAGCAATCACATGTTTCGAGCTCACTATAACAACTAAGCTGAGCATTTTCATTTATTTCTTGCAGCATCCCTCTGAGGTTGCCACTCTCACCGTTTCCATTTTATAGATGAGGAAGCTGACACACAGAGAGGTTAAGTGGCTTGCCCAAAATCACACAGCTAAGGAAGTACCAGAGCTGAATTTTAAATCCAGATAGTGTGTGTTCATTGTTCATATTATTTGCTTTTTAGGGGCTTATAGATTCATATGGAGGTGGTAGCCACAGTTCAAAACAGTCCTGCGGATGTGTTTTGCTCCACTGACCCAGTGTTTTTAAAAAGTGTGATAGCGTTTTGTCAGGGTTTACACTCCCTGCCCAATTAACTCAGAGCCCCAGACACCTTCTTGTATTATGGCTGACTGCTTCTTGCATTCTAGTTATCTGCCTGGTACTTGAAGACACTTAAGTTAGTGCCCGTTGATGCTGATAGTCTGCAGTGACATTTGTGAAGTTCTGAGCACATCGCCAGCACATAGAAGGTGCTTCAACCATTTGAGTTGATTGTTTCCATTCCCACTCCTTTAAGTAGTACTTGATTGATGTACAGTCTTCTGGGGTGTGGGAGGGGAGGAATTATATGTATTTGCTCAGTGTTTATCTTTTCATCCTTGTAAACTCTCAGAAAGCAGGCATTTCATCTTTGGTTGGGTGTTTATTCCCTGGCTGAGAATGACGGACTTTAATCCTAACCTTCTGAGACTGAGGAAAAGGAAGAGGCATGTTTCCCAGTTTCTCCGGTTGTGAATTTTAAAGAAAAAAAAAAGTCACAAGATTATGTGACAAGTAGACTACACTGGGCCAAGGTTCTGGGAGCTCTGAGTATCATCAGCCCTCTGTGCCAGGAGTCAGACCACAGAGTGGATCCCTTGCACGATACCAGTCTGCATTGAAGGGAACAGGAACCAAGTAGATCCTGTGCATTAGGGTGGGGTGCTGGTGGAGGCGATGCCAAGTCTTTAAAATGAACTAAGAGGCTTTTAATATTGGCAGTTACCCAAGCGACATAATTACAGGACAGTGTGTAATGTGTAATTAAACTTAACTATGAAGCAAATGATTGGAATAACTTAGTGCACATCATTTTTTTTGTTCCCATTGTGCTGACAGAGCTCACCTCCTCTTGTCCCTGAAATGGCTTCAACAGCAATTGCTCTTTTTTTTTTTAAATAAAATTATATGTTGCCAGTTAAACACACAATTCCATGTAAAGGAACCTTTTTTATTTGAGTGACATTTTTCTTCTAGGCGATGTGGAGAAACGATTCAGTTTAGAATAACAAGGACCCCAAAGGCACAGCATTGCTGGGACTTTAGAGTTTAAAATGATTCTTTGTCTCATAATTCATTTAAATACTTTTTTTCTTGGCTTTTATTTTTGTTCTTTCTTTGACCAAGGTCCACAGCTTGGAGGCTTGTTTGTATATACAGGATTTTTTCATGTTTTAAAAATAGTGGCATTAATTTCATTGATTGTGAATAACCAAGCTGTTACTGCCAAACAATCGGGACCCCTTGAGAGTGTGAATATGTGATTAGATTTACTAATTGAGCTGGAAGGAAAAATTTCTGACTTCCAAAGCCAATGAATTGAATGGAATGCTTCAAGCATGAGGATGAGATCATTGTTAAATGTGGGCTTGGTTTTATCTCAGAAGACCCCTTGTTCCAGGCAGGGAGGGCGCCGACTGTAGCAGTGTCTGTGCAGTGTGCTCACACCACCTGGGATGCTCACCTGTGTTCTTGTGCTGCTTGATGAGGTGTCTGAAATCTGAAGCAGAACTAAAAGCTGCTAGTTATCTGTTTGTCTATCTTGGTACCACTCCAAGTTGAGCATTAGGTTCAGAATGTTTGTTTGTTTGCTGTTGTCCCAGGTTTACTGAAAATATTACAACATTGCAGAAAGATCCAAACAGCTCTACGTGGTATTTTGAAATTTATCCCAACTGTAGGCTGAGTGACCTGCAGGTTGGACAGACTGAAAGTCCAAAACAGCATTTCCTTAGTGTTGGGACCTACTTTAGTGATTCCAGGTCCAGGACTGAGACCTCAGGAACATAATTATCTCTCCTTTCTTTTCTCTCTTCCTCTTGCAACTTAATGGAGTTGCCTTTCATTGGACCCCTCCGAATCTGTTCCATCAGATGTGGGATGTAGCCTGCCCTCTTGTTGCAAAGCTTCTTGCCAGGTATAATGATGATCTCCTTGCCCAAACACTTCTTCCTGTGAAAGTCATTGCCCAGGCACATGTAGTACTTTTCTAGGATGGCCCAGGCTGCCTTTTCATGGTTTTGATGCAAAAGTGGCCCGTCTTGGAGAGTCCTTGGTGAAAGAGGTTTCAGATTTTTTTACTTAGCATTATCCAAAGGTTTTGTTGTTGTTGTTTTGTTGTTTTTTATGTTTTTCTAATTTTAAAACACATTGGGACTTGAGAACAGTGACTGATTTGTTGAGAAAAAAATGAAACGAAGCTATATAGTGAACTATATGTAGTTGACATATTGTAAACCCAAGTCCAGTGTGAATTGAAAGGTTAGAAACTACAGGAGGTTCACATGTGCCAGACTCCCTCACTGAGGTACCAGCCAAGACTTAGCTCACAGTAACTGTTGTGGTTTCTCTATCTTAGATCCAGTTAATGTCTTTCCATTATTTCTCTAACCCAGTTCTCCAAATTCAGTCCACACTGTTCATTGTTATGTCTTGTTCAGATACTTTGTTGAGTACAGTAGCTGCTCTGTGACAAGCCCTCTTTCTTCTGTAAGTGATCAAGCTTCCACCTTTAAATGTGCATTTTCTACCTTAACTGCAGAGCTCAGCAGCTGCTCTGCTGGGGGATTGCTATTTCTTCTCCCTTTTCTGCTTTAATTGTTGTAATGCAAGAGTTAAAAGAGCTGAAGTTCATTTCTTATTTCTTTGAAGGGAAAAGGTTTCTGGGAATCCTCTCTCTTATGTTTTTGTCAAGTTAAGAGAATGCAGACTGCTGTGCCTTTTTAATTTTTAAATTAATAGACATTGTGTTTTAGAACAGTTTTAGGTTTATAGAAAAGTTGAGCAAAAGTACAGGGGGTTCCTATATATCCCACCTCTCATTTTTCCCACACACAGTTT
>PVKP010038774.1:0-20630 GCA_004027715.1 Plecturocebus donacophilus
TTTTTTGTTTCTTAGTTTTCCTTTGGCGGACGCCCCTTCCCCACAGAGCCGGACCTTCCCGGGTTTGCTGTGCTTGCTGTGAAACTCTCAGTCCTCAGCGTTTCCAATTGCTGTTTTCCTTGTGGGGATGGGACCAGCTGAACCTGTCCGTCCTGTATACTCCACACTGGGAAGCGCCGTGCTGGGGCACTGGCAAAACAGCCGCGCTGGCCAAAAGAGTCGCGCTGGTGACCCGTGTGGCTCCTCTGCCGGGAATCTCCCAGTCTGTGGGCAACAAAAATTCGTCAGAAAGTGTGGCGTCCACTCGTTCTCTGTGCTTTCACTGGGAGCTACATTCCTGAGCTGTTGCTAATCAGCCATCTTGGATCTCCAGTCTATGTCTTTCTTATATCTTTGGATTACACCATTTCTTAGTGTGACACATGTCATCTCCTGTAGCTACCTTTGACATACCCTTATTTTACTTCCTTGGAACTCCTACTTCCAAACCATGGGAAAACAAGATTCCTCCCTTTATATTCTATGAGTGCCATCCCGGAACTTTTCATCACTCTACCCTTATTTCATTGATACAATGTCTTTAATAAAATACTTGGTTTCCTCTGACATTTTGCTAGAGTGTTCCATAAAGTAAGTTATTTATAATGGGAAGTTAAATTTTATGACTCCTGTGTTGGAAAAAGAATTTATTTTGCTTTCACATTCCACTGAGATTTTGGCAGAGTCTCAGATGCTCAATTAAAATTAATTTCCCTTTGAACTCTGAAGTTGTAAGGGAATGGCTCAGTATTGCCAATGACAAGTTTAATGGCAGCTGGCGCCTTGAGTCTGCGAGTGGTTCCATCTAGAGGCTTGTAGACCTAAAAAATTGTAGGTTCTAAAATTTCTTGCTGTCTTACCAATATTCAGCTTAGAATTTATAGGATCAACCTTCCAGTACAAAGGCAGGCCTGATAATTTTTTCTTATTCTCCAAAATAATTTCTTCTTAATATTTTTCTCTTATTCAAATGTTAGCACTTCTGAATTTTTTCTTTGACATTTCTTTTCTAAGATGTTTTATCCCTTTTGATGTCTGTGCTTTACATCACAGGCAATTTCCTCCTATATTTTCTAACCCTCTTTCTGATCCTATTTTTTTTTTTTAGTTTTGTAATTATGTTTTTAATTTCCAAAAGCATTATTAATTTCTTTTATAAATTAGGATTATGAGAACCTGAGGCAGGAGGATTGCTTGAGACCAGAATTTGAGACCAGCCTGGCGACATAGGAAGATTTCATCTCTATAAAAATAAAAAAATTAGCCAGGTGCGGTAAAGCACTCCTAGTCTCAGCTACATGAGAAGCTGAGGCAAGAAGATCACCTGAGGCCAGGAGTTTAAGGCTGTAGAAAGCTATGATTGCATGACTGCACTCCAGCCTGGATGACAGAATGAGACTCTGTCTCTTAAAAAACAAAGAGCAATTATATTGACTTATGTTTACTATTAGATTGGTGCAAAAGTAATTGCATTTTTTGCCATTGCAAGTAATATTATTACTCACCAAATGTATAATATACAGGACTAGTTTATTTTTTTTTACACATACCTAAATCTGAGGATGCTTGCAGCTCTGCAGTCATTAGGGAACCAAGCTCTGTCTTATAGCTTGCCATTTTTAACACAGGCTTCATGGTTCAGGATGCCTACATGAGTTCAGACACGACTGTATTCACACCAAAATGAATAGGAGAGGAAAGAAGACTTATTTTACTTATTTAAGAGACTTTTGGGAAATTCTATATGAAAATTTTAGTTATATCTCTGACATGGTTTGGCTTTGTGTCCTCACCCAAATCCCATCTTGTAGTTCTCATAATTCCCACATGTTGTGGTAGGGACCTGGTGGGAGATAATTGAATCATAGAGGCAGGTCTTTCCTGTGCTGTTCTTGTGATAATGGGGCACTGCTGAAAAGATACTTGAAAATGTGGAAGCAACTTCAGAACTGGATAACAGGCGGGGGTTGGAACAGTTTGGAGGGCTCAGAAGAAAACAGGAAAATGTGGGTAAGTTTGAAACTTCCTAGAGACTTGTTGAATGGCTTTGACCAATAGCCTGATAGTGATATGGGCAATAAGGTCCAGGCTGAGGTTGTCTCAGACAGATACAAGGAACTTGTTGGGAACTGGAGCACAGGTGACTCTCGTTATGTTTTAGCAAAGAGAATGGTGGCATTTTGCCCCTGCCCTAGAGATCTGTGGAACTTTGAAGTTGAGAGAGATGATTTAGGGTATCTGGTGGAAGACATTTCTAAGCAAAGCATTCAAGAGGTGACTTGGATGCTGTTAAAGGCATTCAATTTTATAATGGAAGCAGAGCATAAAAGTTCAAAAAATTTGCAGACTGACAATGTGATAGAAAAGAAAATCCCATTTTCTGAGGAGAAATTTAAGCCGGCTGCAGAAATTTACATAAGTAATGAAGAGCCGCAAGTTAATTCCTAAGACAATGGGAAAAATATCTCCAGAGCATGTCAGAGGTCTTCATGGCATCCCCTTCCATCTCAGGCCCAGAGGTCTAAGAGGAAAATGTGGTTTTCTGAGCCCAGCCTAGGGTCCACATGCTATGTACAGCTTAGGGACTTGGTGCCCTGCATCCCAGCTGTTCTAGCCATGGCTGAAAGGGCCCAACATAGAGCTCAGGCCATGGCATCAAAGGATGCAAGCCCCAAACCTTGGCACCTTCCATGTGGTGTTGAGTAAGCCACTGAACCGCAATCAAGAAGTGGGGTTTGGAAACCTCCGCCTAGATTTCAGAGGATATATGGAAACACCTGGATGCCCAGGGCACTCAATGCCCACCGGTGAAAGCAGCCAGGAGGGAGGCTGTACCCTGCAAAGCCACAGGGGTGGAGCTGCCCAAGACCTCGGGAACCCACCTCTTGCATCAGTGTGACCTGGACATGAGAGTTGGTGTCAAAGGAGGTCATTTTGGAACATTAAGAGTTCATTGCCCTGCTGGATTTCAAACTTACATGGGGCCTGTATCTCCTTTGTTTTGGCCAATGTCTCCCATTTGGAATGCCTGTATGTATCCAATGCCTGTAATTCCATTGTTATCTAGGAAGTAACTAACTTGCTTTTGATTTTACAGGCTTGTAGGCAGAAGCGACTTGCCTTATCTCAGATGAGACTTTGAACTGTGAACGTTTGAGTTAATGCTGAAATGAGTTAAGACTTTGCGGGATTGTTGGGAAGGCATGATTGGTTTTGAAATGTGACAATATGAGATTTGGGAGGGTCCAGGTGCAGAATGATTTGGATTGGCTCTGTCCTCAAATTTCATCTTGTAGCTCCCATAATTCCCACGTGTTGTGAGAGGGATTTGTGGGAGGTAATTGAATCATGGGGGTGGGTCTTTCCCATGCTGTTCTTGTGATAGTGAATGGGAGTTTCTCTGCAACATACCAGTCTCAGGTATGTCTTTATCATCAGTATGAAAACAGACTAATACAATCTTACTGGTCAGAATTTAGTAACATAATTTCCCATTAGTTTTGTGGAATGCTGAGAAGTGTAACATTTTCGCTGCAAAGAAATGTGTTAATCTAAAAAACTGATTTTTGATACTAAAGAAATGGAAGATAGACATTGAAAGTCATAATTATCAGCCAGGCACGGTGGCTCAAGCCTGTCATCCCAGAACTTTGGGAGGCTGAGGCAAGCGGATCACCTGAGCTCGGGAGTTGGAGACCAGCTTGGCCAACATGGGGAAACCCTGTCTCTACTAAAAATACAAAAATTAGCCAGGCATAGTGGCATGTGCCTGGAATCTCAGCTACTTGGGAGGCTGAGGCAAGAGACTCACTTGAACCCGAAAGGCGGAGGTTGTAGTGAGCCGAGATTACACCACTGCACTGCAGCCTGGGTGACAGAGGAAGACTCTGTCTCGAAACAAAACAAAATGAAAGAAAAAAGAAAGTCATAATTATCTATCACATTCTCTGTCTACCATGTTCTCTGATGCTCTGTTTTCATAGCATTCGGGGAATTCAATATTTTCTCCAAACTTTCTGAAGATACTGGTAAGATTATTTTATATATTTTATATGTTTCATGAATCTTTTTTTTTTTAGGGCTAGTTAGTGTTATTTATTTATATTGATCTTATTATAGTTGAATTTCTTCATATGACTGGTGAGAATATTTCTTGCCTATAATATTTAAGAATGAAGAAGTTTTTGACTATTAAAAGGACCTACTGTCTCTGTTATTTCATAGGTAAACCTATTTCCCCAATAGACACCTGCAGGGACTGGGAAGCCTAAATAGAATGTCTCTGTATGGCCCCTGTGAAGTGTCAGATTTCATTTTAAGGCCAAACAATGTTTTAAGAAAAAAACATTCTCAACAATCATATGAAGAAATCCAACTACAAGAAGACAAATATAAATAAATAGTACTAACTAGCCCTAAAAAAAAACCAATAAATATTCATGAAAAATTAAAAATATAAAATAAACTTACCACTATCTTCAGAAAGTTTGGAGAAAATATTGAATTCCCAGGATGCTGTGAATTCAAGCTACCCTCAGGTAAAAAGTTCCTAAATACCAGAATGGGGAGGATAGCAATCTATGTCCATAGCTAGAAGTTATGTTTCTCCAGATATTTTTAAAAGAAGCAATGATCCCTTTAAAAAAAAAATTATTTCTATTTTTTAGGGATCGGACTGATAAATTCAAGGAGATATTATTGGAGTAGCCACCCGTGCATTTTTTTAGTTACCGAGAATGACAGTAATTTCTGCCATTCTCTCTGACATATGTTATTCTACTTTGTTTCGTTTTGTTTTTTACCCTCTTGGCTCAAGACAGAGGTAGTTTCAATCTTCAATTGAAAATTGAATTTGAAAACTGAAACTACCTCTGTCTAATACGTCAACAACTTTAGATGAAGGTTCCATCAACTGCTGTGTATGTTTATGCTAATTATACATTAGGGTACTAGGGAAATGTTCATCAGGTGGAATAATGGACATAGCACCTTCAGTTACCTGGATTTAGGTGAGGATTCCATTTATTTTCTAGTCCCCGAATTCCAAATATTATCACTTTGGAATCCTGGGTATCTGTTCCAGCTCAGATCCTGTGTCCAAGTATCCTGAAAAAAACTAGATATTTCCCCTTTCCCAGTTCACTATTACTAAAGAAAATGGCTGTATGTTCCTTTGAGATAGGACTAGGTACTTTACTACTGAATACACTTGCTTTGGCACTTTAGGGTCCTTATAAGGAACCAAACTGTTCCTTCAATTGTTGGCTTTCAGGTCTGAGAGCTAGCTTAGGAAATTGGGGATGGGATCATGATATTTATTGGAGTGACTGTTGATACTCTCTTGTTTATACATTTGGAATTTCTTCTGATTCTTTAAATTGAAAACACTCATTGTTTTTCATCTCTGTTGCCTGTATGAACACTCTGTTCTATTAACTGTCTCCATGGCCCTCTGAGGGTTGGGTCACTTGCCTGCCATTCAGGTTTTTCTGCTGTCATGAAGATTGCATTAGTCTTGCCACTGATGGGTAAGTGTTGGACCTTTATTATTCCAGTGTCCTATAATCTCCATTGTTTTTTACAATTCAGTTCTGTTATAGCACCTCCTTTTGTCAGCTTTAGCCTACAAAAGACAGCTGTCACTGAGCTTCTGAACAATACTAGCACCCCTTTCACCAGGGCACTCTGTGTTCTTTGGTGAATGGAGTGTCTTTCATGTCCTGTAAGAAACAGATGGTTGGTGAGTTTACCAGGCTTGTATGGTTTTTCGGTGTGCCTACTTGAGCCTTTTGATCCCTTTCAATTACACCTTTCCTGTCCATGTTGGCATTTTTATTTTATTTTTTTGTAACTTTTTTCAAGCTTCCATGAGCCATCCAAACAGTGTGATAGCACCATCTCCTGGAATGTCAGAAGGCTAAATCATGTATCATCGCAGAGGGCTCCCATAATGACAGACTCTCATTTTCCCAACTTTACGTTCTGCATTCCTCCTTTAAATCTATCATCCTTGGAATATTGTTCCTAAGGGTGATACTATCCCACTTCTGCCAATTTTATTCCCCCATTGGGCTGTGCTGGTATTTGACTCTTTTTTAAAAAAAATTTATTTATTATACTTTTAGTTCTGGGGTACATGTGCAGATAGTGCAGGTTTGCTATATAGGTATACATGTGCCATGGTGGTGGTTTGTGGCATTCATCACCCCATCATCTACATTAAGTATTTCTCCTAATGCTATCCCTCCCCAACCCCCCACCCCCTGCTATTCCTTCCTTAGCCCCCTAAACCCCAGGCCCCAGTATGTCATGTTCCCCTCCCTGCATCTGTGTGTTCTCATTGTTCAACACCCACTTATGAGTGGGAACATGCGGTGTTTGGTTTTCTGTTCTTGTGTCAGTTTGCTGAGAATGATGGTTTCCAGTTTTATCCATGTCCCTGCAAAGGACATGAATGCATCCTTTTTTATAGCTGCGTAGTGTTCCATGGTGTATATGTGCCACATTTTCTTTATCCAGTCTATCATTGATGGGCATTTGGGTTGGTTCCAAATCTTTGCTATTGTGAACAGTGCCAAAATGTACATACATGTGCTTGTCTCTTTATAATAGAACGTTTTATAATTCTTTGGGTATATACCCAGTAATGGGATTGCTGGGTAAAATGATATTTCTATTTCTAGATCATTGAGGAATTGCCACACTGTCTTCCACAATGGTTGAATTAATTTACACTTCCACCAACAGTGTAAAAGTGTTCCTATTACTCAACATCCTCTCCAGCATCTGTTGTCTCCTGATTTTTTTGATCATTGACATTCTAACTGGCATGAGATGATATCTCAATGTGGTTTTGATTTGCATTTCTCCAATGACCAGTCATGATGAGCTTTGAGAAGTGTCTGTTCATATCCTTTGCCCAGTTTTTGAAGCTTTTTTTTTTTTTTTGTAAATTTGTTTAAGTTCTTTGTAGGTTCTGATTATTAGTTCTTTGTCAGATGGGTAGATTGCAAAATATTTTTTCCACATTCTCTTGGTTGCCAGTTCATTCTAATGATAGTTTCTTTTGCTGTGCAGAAGTTTCTTAGTTTAATTAGATTCCATTTGTCTATTTTGGCTTTTGTTGCTGCTTTTGATGTTTTAGTCATGAAGTCCTTGCCTATGTCTATGTCCTGAATGGTATTGCCTAGGTTTTCTTCTAGGGTTTTTATGTGTTTAGTCTCATGTTTTAATCTTTAATCCATCTGGAGTTAATTTTTGTATAAGGTGTAAGGAAGGGATCCAGATTCAGCTTTCTACATATGGCTAGCCAGTTTTTCCAACACCATTTATTAAATAGGGAACCCTTTCCCCATTGCTTGTTTTTGTCAGGTTTGTCAAAGATCAAATGGTTGTAGATGTGTGACGTTACACCCGAGGCCTCTGTTCTGTTCCATTGGTCTACATCTCTGTTTTGGAACCACAATCATGCTGTTTTGATTACAGTAGCCTTGTAGTATAGTTTGAAGTCAGGTACATGATACCTCCAGCTTTATTTTTTTTCCTAGGATTGTCTTGGCTATGCAGGCTCCTTTTTGGTTCCATATGAAGTTTAAGGTGTTTTTTTTTCCAGTTATGTGAAGAAAATCAATGGTAGCTTGATAGGGATAGCATTGAATCTATAAATTACTTTGGGCAGTATGGCCATTTTCATAATATTGATTCTTCCTAACCATGAGCATGGAATGTTTTTCCATTTGTTGTTCTCTTATTTTCTTGAGCAGTGGTTTATAGTTCTCCTTGAAGACGCTCTTCACATCCCTTGTTAGTTGCATTCCTATGTATTTTATTCTCTTTGTAGCAATTGAAAATGGGAGTTCACTCATGATTTGTCTCTGTTTGTTTGTTATTTGTATATAGGAATGCTTGTGATTTTTGCACATTGATTTTGTATCCTGAGACTCTGCTTAAGTTGCTTATCAGCTTAAGGAGATTTTGGGCTGAGATGATAGGGTTTTAAAAATATACAATCATGTCATCTGCAAACAGGGACAATTTGATGTCCTCTCTTTCTATTCGAACACACTTTATTTCTTTCTCTTGCTTGATGGCCCTAGCCAGAACTTTCAATACTATGTTGAATGGGAATAATGAGAGAGAGCATCATTGCCTTGTGCCAATTTTCAAAGGAATTACTTCCAGTTTTTGCCAGTTTAGTATGATATTGGCTGTGGGTTTGTCATAAATAGCTTTTATTATTTTGAGATACAATCCATCAATACCTAGTTTATTGAGGGTTTTTAGTATAAAGGTTGTTGAATTTTGTTGAAGGCCTTCTCTGTATCTATTGAGATAATCATGTAGTTTTTGTCTTTGGCTCTGTTTATGTGATTGATTACATTTGTAGATTTGCAGATGTTGAACCAGTCTTGCATCCTTGGGATGAAGCTGACTTGATCGTGATGGATAAGCTTTTTGATGTGCCGTTTGATTCAGTTTGCCAATATTTTATTGAAGATTTTTGT
This sequence comes from Plecturocebus donacophilus, assembly GCA_004027715.1. Lineage (NCBI taxonomy): Eukaryota > Metazoa > Chordata > Mammalia > Primates > Pitheciidae > Plecturocebus > Plecturocebus donacophilus. The sequence goes on from PVKP010038774.1 coordinate 8,544, forward strand.
ATCAATGTTCATCATGGATATTGGCCTGAAATTTTCTTTTTTAGTTGCATCTCTGCCAGGTTTTGGTATCAGGATGATGTTGGTCTCATAAAATGAGTTAGGGAGGATTCTCTCTTTTTGTATTGTTTGGAATAGTTTCAGAAGGAAGGATACCAGCTCCTCTTTGTACCTCTGGTAGAATTCAGCTGTGAACCTATCTGGTCCTGGATTATTTTTGGGCAGTATTGGTAAGCTATTAATAGCTGCCTCAACTTCAGACCTTGTTATTGGTCTATTCAGGAATTCAGCTTCTTCCTGGTTTAGTCTTGGGAGGGTGTAAGTGTCCAGGAATTTATGAATTTCTTCTAGATTTACTGGTTTATTTGCATAGAGGTGTTTGTAGTAATCTCTGATGGGAGTTTGTATTTCTGTGGGATCAGTGGTAATATCCCCTTTATCATTTTTGATTGCATCTATTTGATGCTTCTCTTTTTTCTTTTTTTGTTAGTCTGGCTAGCAGTCTATTTTGTTGATCTTTTCAAAACACCTGCTCCTCGATTTATTGATTTTTTTGAAGGGTTTTTTTTTTTTATCTCTTATCTCCTTTAGTTCTGCTTTGATCTTAGTTATTTCTTGCCTTCTGCTGGCTTTTGAATTTGTTTGATCTTGCTCCTCTAGTTCTTTTAATCATGATGTTAGGGTGTCGATTTTATATCTTCCCTTGCTTCTCATGAGGGCATTTAGTGCTATAAATTTCCCTGTAGACACTGCTTTAAATGTGTCCCAGAGATTCTTGTACATTTTGTCTTCACTCTCATTGGTTTAAAAGAACATCTTTATTTCTGCTTTCCTTTACTTATTTATCCAGTAATCATTCAGGAGCAGGTTGTTCAGTTTCCATGTAGTTGTGCAGTTTTGAGGGAGTTTCTTAATCCTGAGTTCTAATTTGATTGCACTGTGGTCTGAGAAATTGTTTGCTATGATTTCTGTTCTTTTGCATTTGCTGAGAAGTATTTTAATTCCAATTATGTGGACAATTTCAGGATAAGTGCAATGTGGTGCTGAGAAGGATGTATAGTCTGTGTTTTTGGGGTGGAGAGTTCCAGAGATGGCTATTATGACTGCTTGGTCCAGATCTGAGTTTAAGTCCTGGATATCCTTGTTAGTTTTATGTCTCATTGATCTGCCTAATATTGACAGTGGGGTGTCAAATTCTCCCACTATTATTGTGTGGGGATCTAAGTCTCTTTGTAGGCCATTGAAAACTTGCTTTATATATCTGTGTGCTCCTGTAGTGGGTGCATATATATTTAGGATAGTTAGCTCTTTTTGTTGCATTGATCCCTTTACCATTATGTAATACCCTTCTTTGTCTCTTTTGATATTGGTTGGTTTAAACTCTGTTTAATCAGAGACTAGGAATTACAACCCCTCCTTTTTTTGGCTCTCTTTTTGCGTCGTAAATCTTCTTCCATCCATTTATTTTGAGCCTGTGTGTGTCTTTGCTCATGAGATGGGTTTCCTGAATATAGCACACCAATGGGTCTTGAATTTTTATCCAATGTGCCAGTCTGTGTCTTTTGATTGGGCATTTAGCTCATTTACATTTAAGGTTAATATTGTTATGTGTGAATTTGATCCTGCCATTTTGATGGTAGCTGTTTGTTTTGCTCGTTAGTTGATGCAGTTTCTTTGTAGTGTTGATGGTCTTTACAGTTTGGTATGTTTTTGCAGTGGATGGTACTGGTTGTTCCTTTCCATATTTAGTGCTTCCTTCCAGAGCTCTTGTAGGGCAGGCCTCGTGGTGATGAAATCTCTCAGCAATTGCTTGTTCATAAAGGATTTTATTTCTCTTTCACTTACGAAGCTTAGTTTATCTGGATATGAAATCCTGGGTTGAAAATTCCTTTCTCTTAGGATGTTGAATATTGGTTCCCACTCTTTTCTGGCTTGTAGGGTTTCTGCTGAGAGATCTGCTGTGACTCTGATGGGTTTCCCTTTGTGAGTAACCTGACCTTTCTCTCTGGCTGCCCTTAGCATTTTTTCCTTCATTTCAACCCTGGTGAATCTGACGATTATGTGCCTTGGGGTTGCTCTTCTTGAGGAATATCTTTGTAGTGTTCTTGTATTTCCTGTATTTTAATGCTGGCCTGTGTTGCTAGGTTGGGGAAGTTCTCCTGGATCGTATCCTGAAGAGTGTTTTCCAGCTTGGATTCATTCTCCCCATCACTTTCAGGTTCACTGATCAAATGTAGATTTGGTTTTTTCACATAATCCTATATTTCTTGGAGGCTTTGTTCATTTTTTTCACTATTTTTTCTCTAATCTTGCCTTCTCATTTCATTTCATTGAGTTGATCTTCAATCTCTGATATCCTTTCTTTGGCTTGATCGATTTGGCTATTGAGACTTGTGTATGCTTCATGAAGTTCTTGTGCTGTGTTTTACAGCTCCATCAAGTTGTTTATGTTCTTCTCTAAGCTGGTTATTCTAGTTAGTATTTCATCTAACCTTTTTTCAAGGTTCTTAGTTTCCTTGCATTGGGTTAGAACATGGTCCTTTAGCTTGGAGAAGTTTATTATTACCCGTCTTCTGAAGCCTGCTTCTGTCAATTTGTCAAACTCATTCTCCATCCAGTTTTGTTCTCTTGCTGGTGAAGGGTTGTGATCCCTTGGAGGAGAAAAGGCCTTCTGGCTTTTGGTGATTTCAGCCTTTTTGTGTTGGTTTCTTCCTATCTTTATGGATTTATTTACCTTTGTCTTTAAAGTTGGTGACTTTTGATTGAGGTTTCTGATGGACGTCCTTTCTGTTAATGTTGAAGCTATTTCTTTCTGTTTTCCTTCTAACAGGCCCCTCTGTTGCAGGTCTGCTGGAGTTTGCTGGAGGTCCACTGCAGACCCTGCTTGCCTGGGAATCATATGAGGGGGCTGCAGAACAGCAAAGATTGCTGTCTGTTCCTTCCTCTGGTAGCTTCATCCCACTAGAAGCTCTATGTTATCTAGAGCTCTCCTGTATGACCTGTCTCTTAGGAGATATGGTGGGGGTAGGGATGTCATGGAGCCACTTGAGGTGGAAGCCTGTCCCTTAACAGAGCTCAAGCACTCTGCTGCAAGATGCATTGCTCCCTTCAGGGCTGCTGGAAAGGATGTTTAAGTCTGCAGAAGCAGAGCCCACAACCACCCCTTTACCCAGGTGCTCTGTCCCAGGAAGGTGGGGACTCTGTAAGTCCCTGATGGGCTGCTGTCTTTTTTTTCAGAGATGCCCTGCCAAGCAAGAAGGGAATCTACTTGACAGTCTGCCTGTAGAGGCCTTGCTGAGCTGCCCTGCTGGGTTCTGCCCAATTGCTGTGTAAACTTCCCAGAGGCTTTGTTTACACAGGCAATGTTGAAACTGCCTACCGGAGCCTCAGCAATGGCGGACACCCCTCCCCCCACCAAGCTCCAACATTCCAGGTCGAGCTCAGACTGCTGTATTGGCTGTGAGAATTTCAAGCCAGTGGATGTTAGCTTGCCAGTCTTTGTGAGGGTGGGAGCTGCTGAGCCAGCTCAGTTGGCTCCCTGGCTTTAGCCCCCCTTTTTTCAGGAGAATGAGCAGTTCTGTCTCACTGGCATTCCAGGTGCCACTCAACTAAAATGGCCATCTAGTTTTGTGCTGGAAACCTGGGGTGCTGACGTTGTAGGCGCTGAAGGGAATCTCCTGGTCTGTGGGTTGCGGAGACCGTGGGAAAAGCGCAGTATCTAAGCCAGAGTGCCAGAGTGTCTGGAAAAGTCCCTAATGGCTTCCCATGGTTGGGAGAGAGAGTTTTCTGGCCCCTTGCACCTCCCAGGTGAGACAACGCCCCACCCTGCTTCAGCTTGCCCACTCTGGGCTGTTCCCACTGTCTAACCAGTCCCAATAAGATGAACCTGGTACCTTAGTTGGAAATGTGGAGATAACTCATCTTCTGGCATGCTCTTGCTGGGAACCGCAGACCAGTGCTGTTGGCCCTCTTGGCGGAAGTCTGGTGTTTGACTCTTACTATTGGTCTGGAGGTCAGGAAGGAAGGGGAGGGTTGACTCTGGGAAAAGGGACTTTGTCTCATAAGGCATCTTCTCCATGAAGGCCTCTCCATGATCTTTAGACAGGGTGTGGATACTATTTTCTAAGAAGAAGTAGCCCATTGCCAGACCAGTAGAACTAGGGGCATCTAGAGTTCCAGAGTTTCCACTGAATCTACCCAGGTTTTCACATCCAAGTGTCAGTGTCCCATTTCTTCCTTGTTAGAAATAGAATTTGGCCTAGGACAGTCACTGGAGCTATGTATTTTGTAGGGTAGAATAATCTGACAGATGAGCTATGACAGTTCTATGCTTATCTCCAGGGGCACATGGAAGTATCTGACTCTGACTCTTGCCATATAAGGGTAATGGGGTTATTCATAATTTATAACATTTTGTTTAAAACTTAGAATACCCAAGTGGTACCCAGGCTGGGTTGTTCATTGATAGCTTATATTTAGCATGACTGGTTCTGCAGCCAAATTTGGCTAAGCGAATTTAAGGGAATACAGGACTCTGATGGAAACTCTTAGGAAGGTCTTTGCAAACCAAATTTACTTGCAATAAATCTTATAAGTTCACTCCAAAACAAAGCATGCTCTTGTGTGAATAAGGACCCTAGGTAGCTATGCTTGAAAGCCTTCTTTTTACATTCTTTCTCCTAACACACTGTATCATTTGTCTGTATTAAAAGTCTTAAGTGAATAGTGTCCATGGAATCTTGTGAGTCCTTTCAATTATCAAACCTTTTGAAAAAAATTGCAGGCTTTAACATTGTCTGAATCTTTTCTACTCTTATGATTTAGTCTAGAGCCCATTCCTCTGTTTTGTCTTCTCTCCATTTATAGGAGCTTAGAGCTTTACTAAATGCTGCCAAGGAAGTCCTTTGGCTTTCAGATTTTGCCCTTAATTGGTGATTAATCATTCTGGGTCTGTCATTGGATCTCTTCCTTGAATTTATGGCACTTAGTCACAGCCACCCAATTCAATAATCTATTCCCTCATACTTTTCAGGAAAGAAATATTGCATAAACTCATGTACTCCCTTCCACCATTACTCCATCCTGACTAACTGATGATGAATACTTTAACAATTGTATTATTATGGCATGTCATGGGCCATCTATTCTCCACTCACCACTGGTCATGGAGTTCTTATTGCCAGACTGCTGTTCATTGATTCATATCCACAGTCTTGTTTGAGAATCTGCCTCCTTATGATAGACATGACTGTGAGCCAATGAGCAGCAGGTATCTGTCACAGCTTTGGATGAGTGTGCTGGCTTTGAAGAGGAAATAAGTGGACTATGATGGTATCACTACCTATTTTTTTCTTACCTATTTGTATATTTTTAATAGTCAACTTAGTATGTTTTCAGGAGGAAAGTAAGGCAAATATGTATATTTATTCTATAATCTAGAAATAAAAACTCATTTTTTTACCCTTCACTTAATACTGGTTTGTTGAACCAAACAATCTATGTTCTAATTAATTTGTCAATGTATTCATGGAAAAGAATATTTCATACAAAGTAGGCAATATCACAATCTGGTCAAATACTCTAACATTTATTGAAATGGAAATTAATATAATTCATGGCCCAAAAACACAAATTGCTAAATTAGTAATTCAATATCCTATCTCAAGAATATGAAATAATTCTACAAAGTGTGAATGAATTTAAGTAGGACTTAAGGACTCTGTGAGGCCAGGGTGCTTTTTCTTCCTTTGTAAAGCAAGTAGAAAATATTTATGACCTTAAACATTTTTAATATTGATTTTTAAATTCATAACTTCTTTACATGAGAAGCTAGAGGAGGGGGGCAGCTACTAAAAGAGGAATATAGTTAGGAAGGTCTATAAAATCAGCTTTTACAGGCTCAAAGTAGGTTAAAAACTGAGACGAGCACCTGGCCCACCTTAGCGAGCTGCTCACACAGTGCCATCTGCAGATGGCATGGTGGTCCTGTTTATAACTGAGGTGCATTACAATATGGGTCCTGCTTCCCTGATTTCAAAAGACAGAGCAGTTCCCTGTGACCCAACAATTACAACTCAATGAATTTTTCCACCGAAATAATCAGAAGGGCATACAAAAAGTAAGGTTCATGATTAAAGATAAAATACTGAAAATAAAATGTCAGTGGCAGATATGTGTGTGTGTGTGTGTGTGTGTGTGTGTGTGTATAATGGTTAATTATTATATAATAATGTGCAGATATTATATACATTGTAGAATAGCAGTGCTTAACATGTTACTAATTAAAAGAAACTAGCCCTGAAAATATTATTCACACATACCTTTCAAGTATTTTCTTTGGAAGCTCATATTTAGCCTTAAAATTCTTTTTAGGATGAATATTTTATTTATTTTTAAGTTTAATTTCATTTTTGATTGACAAATAATAATTGAACATATTTATTGGGTACAATGTCATGTATTCATTGTGAAATGATCAAATCAAGCCAATTAACATATCCATCACCTCAAAGAATTATCATTTGTTTGTGGTGAGAACATTTAAAGTCCTGTCTGTTAGCTATTTTGAAATAGACAATACATTATTATTAGCTACAGTCACCATTCTTTGCAATAGATCACCAGAGCCCGTTCCTTCCATCTCACTGAAACTTGGCGCCCTTTGACCAACATTTCCCCTTTGCTGTCCACCCTCACCCCAGCCTCGGGTCGCTTGACCATTTATTTTTCACTTGGCTTAACTCCTCTTACCAGCATCTCATGATAAATGTATTATTGTTGCCATTATACCATTTGGCACTTTGCTCAGCTTTTACCAAAAATATTGTTTTTCAGTCTTTGATAATAACATGAATAGTGCTGATATGTAAAAAAAATGCCTGATAAAGGCCCAGTTATGTGAAGCCATTGCTAAACAAAGCCAGTCACGTTAACTCAGATAATTTGAAACATAAGACAATAAGCAGCCTTTGCCAATTGCAAGGACCAGGGTGGGGAAAAAACACATTTTGCTTCAAGCTTCTATGAATATTTTATAGGTCACGGGGAATGAAGAAACCAATGGAAATCCACATTTAGAATAATTCATCTGAACCCTTTTAATGTTTCATTCCTTCAAAAGCCAAGTAAGGGCTAGTTTTCACATATCTTCCAAATGAGTAACTATTGTAGGGAAATGTTTTATTTCTTTTGAATGGAAAATAATAGGAATTTCTTGCTTTTAATAAAATGATGTGGTGTTAACTGTTAGCGCTTTGAATATTAATTAGACTAATTGCCATCCTCTTATAGTTTATATAATTATATATAAAACTGTATGTGACCATCTATCTGCATATAGATATTCTAACGATAAATCCTTTATGTAATGTCATAAGTCTATAAAATAGAAGGTAGAAAAATGTGAGTGTCATTGCCCCTTCTAGTTCCTTCTCAGATTATAGAGACCAGAATTTTCCATTTTTTCCAGTCTTTAAGTTAAAACTTTGGTGACAGCTAGAGATAATTATGTAAGCATTGTTCTTGGGTATAGTACATGGATTCTGGCCTATGTAAGGAAAGTAGCAAGAGGATATTTGTGTTCTTTTCAATGCCTGGCCTTACGATACTAATGTGCTCTACTGGTCATCAGCCAAATGCTGAAAGTTCCAGCAGTGTTAAATCAAGGTAGCTATGCCTTTGAGTCTTTCTACCATGTAATTTTCTATTCTAAATATACAAGGCAGTAGTTTCTAGCTATTCTTTTAATAATGTAAGATCTTGTTTATATTTCAGCTATGTGCTGAGCTGATTTTTAACATCATATGGGTTCTAGCTTTAAAATTAAATCATCCATTGGAACACATGCAAAACACTCTAATTATGTTGTTTATCAAAGAGATGGCATAGTCCCTGGGTAATAGTACGCACTCACTAAATATTTGTTAAATGAGTAAATGAAAAGAATAATATGCTAAGAAGACAGTATTTTTGAAAAATATTTTTTCAAGAGTTATTGCTTATCTTTTATGTAAGTTTGTAAAGGGATTCTTTTAAAAACTTAATTATATTTTGATTCTGGCCTAAGTTTTATAATTTGCTTTTATCTATAAGAATTTTAGAAAAATATTATTTTCAGACTTAAAATTTTATTTTTATTTTTAAATGAGACAGGGTCTCACTCTGTCACCCAGGCTGGGATGTAGTGGCACAGTCTCCACTTACTGTAACCTCTGCTCCTGGGCTTAAACCATTCTCCTACCTGAGCCTCCAGAGTAGCTGGGACCACAGGTGCACACTACCATGCCTAGCTATTTTTATTTTTATTTTTTTTGTATTTTTGATGCTGACAGGATGTTACCATGTTCCCCAGGCTCTTCTTGAATTCTTGAGCTCAAATTCATCTGCTTTGGCCTCCCAAAATGCTGGGATTACAGACATGAGCCACTGTGCCTGGATATTTTCAAACTTTTGATTTACCATAAACAATATTCTTTCTTTCAAGTTCTAAGAAATTTATTCATTCATTCAATCACATATTCATTCTTTCAAGGCATACATTATCTAGTGTGTGTGTGTGTGTGTGTGTGTGTGTGTGTGTGTGTGTGTGTGTGTGTGTGTATTTATATTTATATTTATATATATAGTTAAACATTGGATAAATGTAAATAAGGCAACTACAGAACCTGGTCTCAGAGAGCAGTCAATTATTAAGGGAAGACAGCTAAGAAAAAATTCAGCAAATAAAATTTGACAAATAAAATATGATACTACAAGAATACATGTTTTAAAAACAGCAGGGAATCTTAATCTAATTAAGACTTAGGGAAACATTCTCTGTGTATGTGACAGATTGAGATTGGAGGATGAGTACAGTTGGTGATATAAAGAGAAGAACAAGCACAGGTATTTAGCTGATGTGTTATATGTGTCAAGTAAGCAAAATGCTTACCCAATCCATATGAAGTTCATATGCTAAAGAGAGGGTAGTGACAGGGATGGTAGAATGGAAATTCCATTTGAGGAACAAAAATATGTTAGCTTTTGCTATACTTTTTAATTAGGAGAAAAAGAGATGGCATATAAGTCTAAATAAATAGTTTGTTAAACTGTAGAGGATTTTGAAAGTAATTTTAAGGGATTTGGACTTTAACGTGGGGGCAATAGATAGCTACCAAACAATTTTACAGTGGGATGGTAAAATTTGAGAGTACGCTGAATGACTTCATGGAGACTCAAGACTGGAGGCAGAGAGAGTAATTCATAGGCTGGGGCAGATTCAATGTGAGAAATGATGGATGGAAAGAAGTTAAAGAATGGAACACTATTTTGATGTAGAAGCAACTAGACTTGGTGAATGATATATGGAAGTCAGCAACAGGGAGATATATAGAGAGTTGTTGAGAGTTTTTATCATGAACACATATTAAATTTTGTCAAACACTTTTTCTACATTTATTGAGATAATTATGTATTTATCCTTTATTCTTTAATATAGTGTTTCACATTTATGTATGTTGAGCCATCCTTGAATTCTAGAAATAATTGCCATGTAATCATGCTGTGTGATCTTTTTACTGTGCTGTTGAATTTGGTTTGCTAGGATTTTGCTCAGGATTTCTGCATGTTCATCAGTAATAGTGGCCTGTGTCTTTCTTTACTTGTAGTGTCCTTGTCTGACTTTGGTATCATGTTAATGTTGGCATTGTAAAATAAATTTTGTGTTGTTTCCTTCCCTGCATTTTTTTTAGAGTTAGAGAAAGATTGGTTGTAATTCTTTAAATGTTTAATAAAATTCTTTAGTGAAGGCATCAGGTCCTGGACTTTACTTTGATGGGAAATTTTTGAGAACAGATTTAATCTTCTTACTTGTTATTGATTGGTTCAGGCTTTCTGTTTCTTCTTTTTTTTTTTAATTTTATTTTTTATTGCAATATTGTTGCATAGGTACACACATGGCAGTGTGATTTGCTGCTTTCCTCCCCTTCACCTATATCTGGCCTTTCTCCCAATGCTATCTCTCCCCAACTCCCCACCCCCCACTGTCCTTCCCCTATTTCCCCCCAACAGACCCCAGTGTGTAGTGCTCCCCTCCCCGTGTCCATGTGCTTTCATTGTTCAACACCCGCCTATGAGTGAGAACATGTGGTGTTTGATTTTGTGTTCTTGTGTCAGTTTGCTGAGAATTATGGTTTCCAGGTTCATCCATGTCCCTACAAAGGACACAAACTCATCTTTTTTCATGGCTGCATAATATTCCATGGTGTATATGTGCCATATTTTCCCTGTCCAGTCTATCATTGATGAGCCTTTGGGTTGGTTCCAGGTCTTTGCTATTGTAAACTGTGCTGCAATGAACATTCGTGTGCATGTATCCTTATAGTAGAACAATTTATAATTCTTTGGATATATACCCAGTAATGGGATTGCTGGGTCAAATGGAATGTCTATTTCTAGGTCCTTGAGGAATCACCACACTGCCTTCCACAATGGTTGAACTAGTCTACACTCCCACCAACAGTGTAAAAGTGTTCCTATTTCTCCACATCCTCTCCAGCATCTGTTATCTCTAGATTTTTTAATGGACGCCATTCTAACTGGCGTGAGATGGTATCTCAATGTGGTTTTGATTTGCATTTCTCTAATGACCAGTGATGATGAGCATTTTTTCATATGTTTATTGGCCTTATGTATGTCTTCTTTTGTAAAGTGTCTGTTCATATCCTTTGCTCACTTTTGAATGGGCTTGTGTGTTTTTTTTCTTGAAAATCTGTTTTAGCTCTTTGTAAATTCTGGATATCAGCCCTTTGTCAGATGGGTAGACTGCAAAAATTTTTTCCCATTCTATTGGTTGTCGATTCACTCTAATGACTGTTTCTCTTGCTGTGAGGAAGCTGTGGAGTTTGATTAGGTCCCATTTGTCTATTTTGGCTTTTGTTGCCGATGCTTTTGGTGTTTTGGTCATGAAGTTCTTGCCTACACCTATGTCCTGAATGGTTTTGCCTAGATTTTCTTCTAGGGTTTTGATGGTGTTAGGTCTTATGTTTAAGTCTTTAATCCACCTGGAGTTAATTTTAGTGTAAGGTGTCAGGAAGGGGTTCAGTTTCTGTTTTCTGCACATGGCTAGACAGTTTTCCCAACACCATTTATTAAACAGGGAATCCTTTCCCCATTGTTAGTTTTTGTCAGGTTTGTCAAAGATCAGATGGTTGTAGATATGTTGTGTTGCCTCCGAGGCCTCTGTTCTGTTCCATTGGTCTATATCTCTGTTTTGGTACCAGTACCATGCTGTTTTGATTACTGTATCCTTGTAGTATAGTTTGAAGTCCAGTAGTGTGATGCCTCCCACTTTGTTCTTTTGCTTAGAATTGACTTGGCTATGCGGGCTCTCTTTTGGTTCCATATGAAGTTTAAGGTGGTTTTTTCCAGTTCTGTGAAGAAGGTCTTTGGTAGATTGATGGGGATAGCACTGAATCTGTAAATTACTTTGGGCAGTATGGCCATTTTCACGATATTGATTCTTCCTAACCATGAACATGGAATGTTTCTCCATCTGTGTGTGTCCTCTCTTATTTCATTGAGCAGTGGTTTGTAGTTCTCCTTGAAGAGGTCCTTTACATTCCTTGTTAGTTGTATTCCTAGGTATTATCTTCTCTTTGTAGCAATTGTGAATGGCAGTTTGTTCTTGATTTGGCTCTCTTTAAGTCTGTTATTGGTGTATAGGAATGCTTGTGATTTTTGCACATTGATTTTGTATCCTGAGACTTTGCTGAAGTTGCTTATCAGTTTCAGGAGATTTTGGGCTGAAACGATGGGGTCTCCTAGATATACAATCATGTCGTCTGCAAATAGAGACAATTTGACTTCCTCCTTTCCGATTTGAATACCCTTTATTTCTTTTTCTTGCCTGATTGCTCTGGCTAGAACTTCCAGTACTATATTGAATAGGAGTGGTGAGAGAGGGCATCCTTGTCTAATGCCAGATTTCAAAGGGAATGCTTCCAAATTTGCCCATTCAGTATGATACTGGCTGTTTGTTTGTCGTAAATAGCTTTTATTATTTTGAGATACGTTCCGTCAATACCTAGTTTATTGAGGGTTTTTAGCATAAAG
>PVKP010038775.1:0-20632 GCA_004027715.1 Plecturocebus donacophilus
GATGAGCTTGTGTCCTTTGTAGGGACATGGATGAACCTGGATGTAATAGTTTTTTAAGGAGACATGCATAGAAGTTAAACCATAAGAGTATTGAGGCATATTACAAAGAAAAAAGGCAAGTGCATTGGCTTTTTAATCCATATACAGATTATGTTAATAATAAACCAAATGAATAAATATTGAATTAATATAACATTTAATAAACAATTTCAGTAGGAAAATACATAACATTATTATGTGTGGAAAATAAATTGATGAACATATATTGACGAGATTCAATAACAGTGTTACATTTTTTGACTGAACCAAAAAGAACTAGGATTAAACCCTGCCTGTAGATATTTGATCAAAATGTTAAGACAATTCCTACAGTATTGTCTATTGAATTCAAGAAAAATTAAAGGTCATTTCTTATATAGAAAAACATCTGAGGTGATAATATAAGTTTCCAGTTTTTATGAAGAATATGACCATATTCAATATCGATAATTGAAGTATTTGACTATTGGAGGAATAAGTCTCTCAAACCAGTGGAATCTTTTGATTAAAAATTAGGTCATTGTTCTGCCATATCTTGTTTCAAATTGTAGAAATTAAGACATTATAGACATCCCATAACTTACACTTTTTTTTTGACATGGAGTTTCGCTCTGTCCTCTAAGCTGCAGTGAAATGGCACAATCATAGTTCACTGCAGCCTCTAAATCCCTGGGCTTAAGTGATCCTCCTGCCTGAGACTTCTGAGTAGCTGGGACTACAGGTGTGTACTAACATACCTGGCTATTTTTTTAAAAATTTTATTTTTAGAGATGGGGTCATACTGTGTTGCCCAGACTGGTTTTGGACTCCTGGCCTCAAGCCATCCTTATGCCTCAAGTAGCTGGAGTTATATAGATGAAAGCCACCTCTTCCTCTTAACTGTATATCAGATGATGTGGTAACCTTCTCGCTTATTTGTGCAAAACACTTTCTAAAAGATACTTATGTAGGTATCTGGTTCCTATATAAATAAACAATTGTCATTGAGTTCTATTATTGGTACATTTTTCTGTAATTATTCAGGAAAAAATTTTAATTTAAGACTCTCATTAGTTAAATGACTCTCTCTCAGGGATGCTCTAGAGAGGACTTCTGAATTTGGAAGAAAGTTGAGTTTTTTTTATATCATCTATTACGTTTCTGTAGAAGCTTGCTGATAGATTAAAGATCATCATTGGTACTTTTCTACGCGTATGAAAACAAAACGTTTATAGCTTTTTTTTTCCTTCTAGGAACATCCTATTACCTATCTTTTTGCCTTTCTAAAGAAAATGTTAAATTGGTTTACATTTTATTTTGTCATATATTTCATGTATTTCAAATTAACCAGTAGAAACAAAAACTTCCCATATGACTAGAGAGTAAAATCTCAGATTTTTCTACACAGAAATAATCATTATCAAATTAATTTTTAATTACTCTAGCTATTATTAAAAAGTGGTATAACAAAATATTTATGAAATTAAATAATAGAAATTTTGTGATTTTTGCAAAGATGTATTTTCTGTTTTTCTTTGCTATTTTAATTTTAATTGAAAAACACATGGGCTTGTAGTGGTCAAATGCTCTCATTCAACTATCCCTAGGGCCTTAGCACAACAGCTTTCATGTATCAGGCCAATAAACATTAATTTTTGAATTAATGAATCAATGGAAGGGTTAGTGAAAAATGAATGTATTTAAGTGTTTTTTGTTGTTACTGATAAATACATATATCAACAGTTCCTGCCTTAAATAATTCCTGCAGAAGTCTTGTGGTTTAAGAGATATACATTAGAAATAGTCAGTGTCTTTAAGTTACAGGACACAGTCTACTTTGAAGAAAATGTACTTTTTGCTAAAGGTGTTATTAAAATAAAATGTACTAAAATATAAGACATTTTACATAGTAAAGGTAAAGTATTCTTTAACTTCGATTTTGTATGTATTTGCATGTGTGTGTATATGTGCTATGTTAAGATTCCAAATGTATTCTTAGTGTAGTTTTAAGCAGAAAAGTTTGAAATGCAATGATCTAGTTGTAAGATTTTGAAATGTAGTTATAATTTTAAGAAGATCTCAGATTTTAAATTATATAGGAAGGCTTTTGCCCTTGACAATTATAATCAGCAGATAACAGGAACAGTTCAAAATAGTAAAATGTCTGTTGTGACCTCTTAACATTTATTCCTGTTTCTACCTCGACTTATGGAGCCTCCTCTTCCTTTCTCCTAAGGCTCTAATTAAATGAAATCAATAAAGATACAGAGGTAGAAAGAATTTGTTATTGTTATCAATGAATAACTCAATTGTAAAAAGTAGCTACATGCCCCAAACCATAGCAGAACTTTTGTATCATTTTAACTGTCTTCCAGAGGTAGGTCAACAGTACTTTATAAACCACAGCATATTGATACTAGCTGATAGAATTTTAATGTGGTCATATGGTTTTGATTTATAATGTTGAGGATGTTATCTATTGGTGTAGTGGTTTCTAAGCCATATCAATTTCTGATTCCTGACAGAGGACCTTTGATGCTCTTATAAGCATTCAGCTGGCATGGGTATTGGTCTCTTAATCACTTTCTCTAAGGGGAATAGAGGAAAGGAAGGAGGAATTTGGCAGTGTTGCCAGCATTAAATGTTGCTCTTTTGAATAAAAGCCAATACATTGTACTTTCCAAATAGCTGGTAATTTACTCAATTTAAGGAAGGTACTTATAATCCTTCTCAGTCCAGAACAAAGTTGTTCTTTACTGAATTTTTCTAAGTCATTTGGACATAGGTCCAGTGCCCATGCTCATGCTACATGATAGAGTTTTTGTGTGCATTAATGTATCTTTAAGGCTGTGGTTATTGCCATAAAGTATTTAAAGGTTTTAGATGACTTAAAGGGCCATGGAAAATGTGTGTTCTGTTGTCTTCAGAAACCCCTTTCTTTTCATGCAACTAAGTTACATTTAGAGGTATTAATGAATTTAAGAGATATTGTGAAAGTAAGAGCTGTAATCAGAAGATATTTTATATATTTTCTTTAATAACATTTCATCCTATTATATCAGGGTATCTAATAACTCAAAGAGATCATAAAGTTTTACTAATTTTATAAATAGAGTATTTATTGCAGGACAATATATGTAGATACATAGTACTTGATTTGTAAGTATTTTTCAAATTAATAATTTGATAATTGATCAGTTGAATAGAAAGTGGTGTGTATTCTACTTAGCATAGTGCTTGGTAGATTATTAGTGTTTGAGACCTGAATGTTGAGTGAAGGAAAAAGAGAAGGGGAGGAAGGGAAGAGGAAGAAAGGGAGGGAGGAAAGTAATTTAAGCTGTATTAGTGACTTCTCATCAAGTTACCTTAAACTTTAGATCGCTGCGGGTAACATAGAATTAAGCCCAGAAATTGCATTATATGGAACTACAATAAGAGACAGTATATTTAATTTCATATAATTTATCAAATAACTGAAATAATTATAAACCTATAACCTTCTATATTAGTTTGTTTTCATGCTGCTGATAAAGATATGCACAAGACTGGAAAGAAAAAGAAGTTTAATTGGACCTAGAGTCCAAGATGGCTCGGGAGGCCTCAAAATCATGGTGGGAGGCAAAAAGCACTTCTTAGACCATGGCAAGAAGAGAAAATGAGGAAGAAGCAAAAGCAGAAACCCCCAATAAACCCATCAGATCTCCTGAGACATATTAACTATCATGAGAAAAGCATGGGAAAGACTTGCCCCCTGATTCAATTACCAGCCCCTAGGTCCATCCCACAACACGTGTGAATTCTGGGAGATACGATTCAAGTTGAGATTTGGGTGAGGGCATAGCCAAACTATATCATCTTTCCATGATGAAGTGATATATATACACTGTATATATTGAAGTTTGAAAATTATGTTTTTCATTCAAGTGTATGTCTTCCTTCTTAGTTACTACTCTATATTTATTTTAGAATATAGTAGCTCTATATCTTGGCCAGCAATTGGGTCAGGGGCCATTTTTTGAAATATGTTCACAAAAGGAAATTATATATACAGTAAGTGCTCATTTAATGTTGATAAGTTTTTGGAAACTCTGACTGAAGCAAAATGACATATAATGAAAACAAATTTTCTTCCCTCATCAATGTTGTAAGGAATCAACATGGAACAAAACGATGTTATTCAGTTACCTCCTGTACACTGTTTCACCTAAAGTGGCAGCTTCCAAGAATCTATTCACATAGTTGGGGGATTATAATAAATCTTTGAAAAGTCTTTTGCATCTCTTTCTTGAGCTTATGCTTTTTATCATTTTTGTTCATAACTTATTAGTACTAGATGTGAAGTTACTTTTGCTTATTTGCAAAGTTTGTTGTCTATCATGATTGCTTAGTTTTATTGACATTGTTTATGCTTTGAGATATCCAGAATGGAAGTGAGTATAGCTTGAGTTCCTGCTTCTCTACTTACTGACTCTGTGAGCTTGAACAAAAACCTTGCTTCCACAACAGAACTACATGGACTAAATGAGATATTGCATGTAAAATGCTAACAGTACATAACACATAGTAAGTACTAAATGTACATTAACTAATAATTTTATGCTGCTTTTTCTCTCCTAATCTCCCTTTGAAATTTATTGACAGTTGGCTCCACACCTGGAAGTAGAAATGCACTAAAAATGTTTTAGCTGTTAGGGTGCAGACCCAGAGCCCTCAAAAGAAGTGGAACCACAAATTTTTTGCTTAACAGACTGGTGGTGATTTGATTCGCTTACCACAAGTGAGAGAGCACTGTAATTCGGTGGAAACATGAAACATTGAGGACATCAGTGAGAAATGGAAAGAAACAGAAGAGGAGAAATAAGAGTAATTAGAAATATGTAATGGCAGTGAAACAGGATGGAGATTAACATTTGTGACAGAGTTTAAAATGGAAAATGGGACAACTAGTGATAACATTGGAGTAGTTAATAAGAGGACCAGCATTAAAAAATAGCAAACTCTGGATTCTGGATAGGGTAGCAAATAATTATTAAGGATTAAGTAATGTTTTATGGTTCCTCGGGGCATTTGTATGTTATGCTGAAAGCAATGCAGTTCAGAAGCAGTAGGTATGGGCAAGAACTTTCCCTATACATTGTCATTGTAACCATAGGCAATATACTGAATAAAAGGTCAGAATTATATATGAATGCTTGCTCTAATTCTACATACTTTGTTTTGTATGTAAATTTGTTTTGTATGTAAAATTCTAATTCTACAAAATGCATAGCTGAGTGTTTTACAGTCATGATGATGGAAGCATCATCAATATCATGATTCATATTCAATTCACAGTCCCAGAACATCTACCACATATGACATACGTTCACAGCTATGTACAATAAGGTATTACTTTCCCAGTCTTATAGCCAAGTAGGTTGGCAAGGAAAGATAACTTGTCCCAGGTGGAACAGTTAGGAAGTGTCTAAGCCAGAATTCAAATCCAGATCCTTTATCCCAAGCCCAGTGCCTTTCTCATTATCTTGTACCTCTTACTAAAAGAGGTCAAAACAATTGATAAATGTATTGGCTATTCAGTTATTAAGCATTTACTGAACACCAACTGCCTTTTAGCTGCCAAGTCTACAGTGATTAAAAATGTCAAGGAAGTATGTTCTGTATTTGAGGAAAATATAAAATTGTTTAAATGAGACTACATATTTGGCATATGTATTAAATCTATATGCTATATGTTAAATATGTATGCATATATATTAAATGGTCACATGAATTTACTAGATAGAAAAATTATGAATTTTAAAAACTACTATAGATATTCTGAAAAAAAAACCTCTAATCCAAAAATGGTTCCATCCCTAATGATTACAAGCTATTGATAACATAATAGAAAAATAGCTATTGGGCATCACTTATAGTTAGGTATTATGTATTGGTCACTGCAATGAATCCTCACAACAAACTATACTTTTTCTACTTTCCAAATGGAGAACCAACCTCATAGAAGTTGAGTAATTTTCCAAACTTTATTATGGCTATTAATGCATAACCAGGATTTGATCCTAGGCTTGTGTGTCTCCAAAACTCATGCTTATTGCCTTTCAAAAGCCACAATATTTCTTGAAGGTTTTTTGTATTCTCTAGTCCTTAAAATAAATGAAAATCAGTAGTTCCTTGTTATAGTATTCCAAGTCCCTAATTTAATCATCTGAATGCCTTTCCTGATATAAACCTGAACAGCTGGATCACCTTGATTCACTCCTTGGAAAGGGGTTAGGCAGCCAATAATTTTAAGCACCATTATTTCCCAAGATAGGAAGATCCAAAGAGTCAGAGACCTATAAAAGCCCCTTGTACTCCGATTTCAATAACATGTCAGTAGTAAGTTATACAATCTTATGTTTAATTGCCAACAATTAATAAAATCAAACATATTAGATATGTTGCCTTTTTCCACTGGCTGGTAGAAGTAGTTTATGTAGTTTATATAGTTTATAGCCTAATTGAGTAAAAACTTGTTTGTATCCAGTAGTACATAATTTAAGAATCTTTTAAAATGTGCTTATATATCCATCTTCTAGAGACTTTACATGTGTACCCAAGAGAAGTGTAAATTTCATGATGGCTGTGGCTGCTATGCATATCCAGAGCTTTTCCAGTAAAGTACTGTTTTTGTCTCATATTGTTAAAAGTTACTTTCAAATCTTTATAACCCAGTTCTAGCTCATTCTTTGCATTCCTGCACACTTCCATTTTATATTGTTTATTCTATCAATTTTATATTACAGTCTCTTATCTAATTCGGCTCTACACAAGACTGTAACAGACAGTCAACAGCATTGATTTATATTATTTAAAATTCTTAATCATGTATATTGCTATTTGTGTGAATATGTTTACTAAATTCTAGAATATTTGAATTGATTTTTAGTCTTTCTTTGGAGATTTATATTTTTTCATTCATTGTATAGTTTTTTCCATAGGCACCATGTTATTCCAGGAGTTCATTCATCTAATTTCAGCATTAATGCATTGAGTCTCTGTAGTATGCTATGCACTTTTTGTGAGTTTAAGATCCAATGATGATAAGAGATAAGTTCCCATCTATTGAATTTACAGTGTAATTCAGTCTGTATTCTTAAACACTGTTGTGTGTTATAAAAAAGTTAAGTGTGGATCTGTACTTCACTCTTAGCTCAATGGCCATAGTAAGTTATTTGGTTTTTCTGAGACTGTTTTCTTGTCTGTAAAATGAAAATACTGAGAGCGACTCCCATACTTATTGTGAACACTGTAATAATATATGTGAATGTCCCTAAAGTAGTGTCAGACACAGTTCATGTTCTTTCATTATCAGTTTTCTTTCTTGTGCTGCCTTCCTCCCCTTCCTTTAATATAGCTATAATTTGTGGCCAGAATAATCTAGTTAAAGAAATTTTTACATGTTATATTTTACTTGATATATTCTGTTTGCTCTCTAATAACTTCTGAGGTTTACCTATTTTTAATTCAAGGCAGCTTTCTGATACTATGAAGAGTAGAGGAAGTCTGAAGATGTGATGATCATCTCACACGTATTGTTTCTATTTCTTGGAGTTATTTTTTTCTTCATCTTAGATGATTTTCATTCATACCGTTTTCCCTATAATGCTTTTATACATGGATTTTCCTCTAAATTTGTCATCAATTTTTGACATATTCTCAGAGTCCACAAAGGGTTTATATTCATTATTTCTTTTGTTAGCATCATAATCTTACCATCATTATGTGTTTCTTCAATAGATTTGTATTTTCTTTTTTCTTGGTTGAAGTGTTATGTGTAAGGGACATCTGATGCTATATTTTACCAACAAAGCAAACAATATTTTTAATTCTTTTGCAAATAATTCTTCATTGAAATAGCATTTTTATACTTCTCTTATTTTATTTTATAAACTATTTTAACAGGTCTACTCCCAGTGGAATGGATGACACTTCTCTCTAGCAATTTCAATAATTGATGAGTTGATTTTCTGAATTTTATTATGGCATTCAAAAATTCTGTTTATGTTTGATACATGTAACTAGTTTCTTGCAAACAATATCTGGACATTTCTGTATTATCCAGCTTTAAGTAAGACACAATGTATATAACGTTAATATGGGGAAATCACTAAAATGTAAATTCTTGATAATTTTTTTCACATTAAAATTCCTTTTGATCTTCCTTTTCCTATATAAGAATATACTATACTTGCTGTTTTAAATTTCTCATAAAACTTTTTAATAGCATGATCATTTTCCTACTTACGGTTACCCAGGCATATGTATGTAAGATGGGGTTCTTGAAAATAGTTGCATAATTCTATGAATTGTTTAAAAAATTGGATCAGGAAACTGATTCCAATTGGCTACCTCACTGTAAAATGGGTTAATGATAGTGCCTAACCTATAGGTTCTAAGAATTAAATGAGATAAACTTTGGAAGCTCCTCAACATCATGCCTGGTACAAAGCAAACAAATGTTGCTAGTATGATTTTTATAAATATCAACAGTAAACCTTAATAGATATTATAGGGAATTAGCTGATAGCAACCAATATCAAGGTTTTCTGATAACATGATTACTTCTTTACCGTCTGGTATGCTTTAGGGACTTATTATTCTTTATTTCAGATAGGACCTTTTGCTATTGCCATCTCTTGTGTGGAGTATTCTACTCATCAATTGGTTTTGCAGAAAAGAAGATTTAGTAACTTTCAAGTTCTATTCTCTAAATTTAGCTCAATGGCATTTTTTTCTCATTCTCACACACATTTGTGAATGTATTTGCCTAGTGAATTTATTTACCTTGTATTTAATACAGGATTTGACAAAATATGTTTGGTGAGTATAAAGAAGTTCTTTTATTGTATTTTAGTTATTTATATGCATGTTTTATAAAAGACTTCTACCTAGCTATAGACCTGGTGAAGAAAGACTGTTACTTTAATTGCCTTTGTATCACTTCAGGCTTTGAACAGGCTTAGTGTGTAGAAAACTATTTGTAGAAATAAGTGAATGATCTATAAAAAACTTGTTTCTCTCAGTGTTTAGTTTAACACAGTGTATGTACTTATGGTACATATGAATTTTTAATTTATCAAGTTACTAAAGTTTGTTATTAA
Source organism: Plecturocebus donacophilus (assembly GCA_004027715.1). Taxonomy (NCBI): domain Eukaryota; kingdom Metazoa; phylum Chordata; class Mammalia; order Primates; family Pitheciidae; genus Plecturocebus; species Plecturocebus donacophilus. The sequence goes on from PVKP010038775.1 coordinate 9,162, forward strand.
CATAGTTTATATAGATCCCATTTAAAATATATATTAAGTAAATATATATCAGCATTTCCAATTCTTAGAGTACATTACATTGTACTGTATTGTTTATTGATTGAATATATTATACTTATTTGAAAGCTTAAAATATACTTAACCACTGACTTGTTATTCTGGAGTAAATTAGTTACATACTTTAGGTTCAAATTAATTCTTAGTTGTTAAATTGGGTGTTTACCTTTGAGTTATTTTTCTTAAACAAAAAATGTAAAAGAGGAAATTTGATATACTCAAAGATTAATGGAAATATTGATACTGATTGACCTTAGTATCACAAAATTAATTAAATTTAAAGACTAGCAAAACTATCTTCTTAATGAAAGAGTCAATTTATTATCTATTTTAAATGATTTTCATTTGGCATCATCAGATAGGTTGGTGGTTAAACAGGCAAACAGCTATAATTAGTCATGCATAATTAAAACAAAAATGTTGTCCAAGAGTTTAGAATAAGTATAGGCTAGAGAAAAAAAATTTGTTATGTAAGGTATATAGAAATTAGTAGTGTGGTATATTCAACTTTGATTAATTAGAAAATGCTAAATTATTTGCAACTATTGAACTATTATTTTATGAAGAAATGAGAGTAGAATAAATAACCTAAAATTTATTCAACACTAGTTTATAATAATTATAAATTTATTACATTAACATAATCTTCAAAAAAATACATATAAAATAATTTCTTATTAATATGTTTTTAATCTGTAGAAAAATTAAACTTTGGTACATTTTTTTAGATTTCTCTTTATGTTCAAAATGATAGTTTTCTAAGAAGAAATCAAGTATTATCATTTTAAATGAAGGTTATCACTGAGAAAGTCTATTCATTTTTAAATGCTTTATAGGTATTAGTAGGGGCTGTATTTTCTGTCATTAGAAGTAGTTGATCCCACTGAGGCAGGCGGATCACAAGGTCAAGAGATCAAGACCATCCTGGCCAACCATGGGGAAACCCTGTCTCTACTAAAAATACAAAACTTAGCTAGATGTGGTCATGCACACCTCAGCTTGGGAGGCTGAGAAAGGAGAATAGCTTGAAGTCCGGAGGCGGAGGTTGCAGTGAGCCTAGATTGTGCCACTGTACTCCAACCAGGCGACAGAATAAGAATCTGTTCCCCTCCCCCCAAAAAAGAGTAATTGATTCATTCAAATTTCATAAAATATTTAAAAAGTTTTTAAGAATTAAAATACTGCTCTGAAGTTATGTAGTTTCCATATATATGTTATTTTAATTTGGATAACAAGCAATAAAAGACATTGTAGCATAAGAGATATCAAAAAACAAATATGACTTTATTGTTGAAAATATAATTAATCATAATGACTATATATTTAAAACTTTAACATAGAATGTCTAGCTATTTAATGGGACTAAATAATTCCATTAAAATAGCAACAAGATATAATTGTAAATATTTCTTATAAATTTTAAATTAAAATTTAAAAATATTTTTCATACCTTTGAAATAATATTTATATCTTAAAATGTTGTATTGTTTACATATTATCTTATTTAAATAACCTAACATCTTTATTAGGGAAGCAGAACAAATGTTAAAATTCCACTTTTAAAAATGAACAAACACAGGCTTAGATGTTTAAAGGCTTCTGTTTTTTTTGTTATGAATAATAAATGTCTTGTAAATATCAAAGCTTAGACTGGAACTCAGTCTGATTTCTTGTTCTGTATACTTGTCTTCATATTAATGGTTACACAGACATAAACTACTCAGAGTTACAGATTTTATTTGATTTTCAATGGACTCCAGAACAGCTTTTGATTTTATTTTAGCTTCCATATTGAATATGCCTGTCATAGTTAGTGATACCTCTAATTTCCAGAGAACACCGTTTCTCATTTTGTGCTCCATTCCCCATCATACTTTACCCTTTCTAGTGAATATATTTGTTACATAAACAATGGAAACATCTAAGAGGAAATGAATCTACATAAGGATAAGAAAATTATCTATAATTTTCAATATATCATTTTTACAATTTTACAATTTTTACATTTATACAATTTTTAGTAATTTTCATGATGTATTGAAAACGACTAAATATTTTCCCACCGCTATACCATCACATTATCTTTTTTCATTGTCATATTTAAAATTCCTTTTTGCTTATCACTTCACTTATTTGGGGTTTTGAAGGTGATAAAGAGATTTTTTTTTTTTTTGCCAAAAGATATGCCTACCTAGCAGTAATTCAAAAAAGTTCGAACAGGAACTATTCAAGTATAGATAACTTTACATTCTACAAATTCTCTTTGTTTTGTTTTGACTGACTACATTTATCGCAAGTTTTAAGAAAGAATTTTAAGGTCTCTTTTATTAAGCATGTATTTAACTTCAGCAGCAGATTTGATTCACTTTAGAGAGCTAAAACATCCAACTTGCATAGGCAATTTCAAAGAATCAAGAAATGGAGCACTTTGATCACTCTTGAGGAACATTTCTCCAAATGGTATTTTTTGAGGACTGCTAATAGGAATGCTAATCCATCTACATGATGTTAATAAAAATGTTTTAAGAAACTTTTTCAGCTGACTTATATATGATCAGCACTCTTTATTTTCTAAAATATCTGATACCTACATGTAAGTAAAACTTCGCTTTGATATGACTATAAACTTTTTTTCTCAGTTGCCTTTTCATCTTAACAGAGTCAGGTAAATATGAATGTGTTGAGAAAGACTTTTGTTTCAACAAAAACAAAGTTGAATTATTTGAAAATACTAGATAAAGGTAATTGTTAAAAACTATTCTTAAAGTAATATTTAAGTATATGTAGATGGGGTAACAAAAAATTTGGACGAAAATGATTAAAACCTAGATGACTTCTACACTCAGACTGCTTCACGAAGGTCTAAATTGTCTTTCCTCTTTAAAGAACAGGACATTGAAAATATGGTCATCTTAATGGAAGCAGCATGTGATAGAAGAAATAGGGTGGAAATTTAGTCCCTTTGTTACTTGCTAACAGAACATGTTGACCTGATGTCCTAAGACTAGCACATAAATATACAATTACATATTTTAAGTAAAAATAAAATATTTATGGTATCCACATAATAAAGTACTTTTTGATTAACCATTCAACATGATCTTCAAACTTTTGTTTTTTATAAGAGATTGCCTTAAAAACATTATATGCTGTTGGTAATAATTTTAGAAGACAAATACCTTCAAATAATGTACCACTAATTAAGCATATATGTACCTTTATTGCACATTCATGGAGAGAAATTTAAATGATATTTTGATATTTATGAACATCTTTGCTCTTTGAGTGAAGGAGATAATGATTTATTCAATGATACAACTAATAGTGCTTGAGCATTTAGTATATGAGAGTATTCTATTAGGTGACTGGGATGCCCTAGGAAAAAACAAAAATGAAAAATCTCTTGTCCTCAAAAAGCTTGTGATATATGTCAGACAAACAATTGGAAACAGGAAAACTAAACAATCACAGAAGAAAATAGAGTTTTAAATATGGGCAAAGGTAATGAACTCTCTGTATTCTTCTCCTATTGTGTCCCAATTCGATTTCTTTTGTGACTATAAAGGAAACCACTGCTATTTGAGCTTTCACTTCTGGAGAAAGCTTCCAGAACTCAGGCAGGGCACAGCCTCATCTCACAATCTACCCCCTTTATTTCATTTAAATCATTATTTCTATGTATAGTATTGCACTTCACTTTCCCAACCTTATGTAGATAAGGGAAATACCATTCCGGCTTTGCTGCCACTCACGATTCAGTGTAAAAGGTACTTTATCAGCAAGCATGCCCTGCCGCTCAAGTATCCAATCTAGGATAGCTTCCCAGTCAAATGTTAAGATGCCCATTTTTTCCCATATGATATGCTCTTTCATGATGCTGTGTTTATTGTCTTTCTACCCTTCTTTGTTTAGCAAATAGATTTGGGGGTACAAGTGCAGTTTTGTTACATAGACATACTGTGTAATGGTGAAGTCTGGACATTTAGTGTGTACATCACCCAAATAAGGTACATTGTACCCAATAGGTAATTTTTTATCCCTCACCCTGCTCCCACCCTTATTCCTTTTGAGATCTTCAATGTCTATCATTCCCCTCTGTATGTTCCTGTTACACATTGTTTAGCTGCCACTTCTAAGTGAGAACATGTGGTATTTAACTTTCTGTTTCTGAATTACTTCACTTAGAATGATAGCCTCCAGTTTCATCCATGTTGCTGTTAAGGCATGATTTTATTATTTTTATGGCTGTGTAGTATTCAACTACTTCTGTGTAAGAACACGGATCTTGCATGCTTTATGTCAAGACTTGCCAAAGTGGTGCCTGACCCCACAGTTGGTTCTTAGTGAAATTTTATTCAGAGAAAAAAAGTTTTAGAAATATTTTTTTTAACTTACAGAATTTCAATATTTAATATGACAATGGTAAATATCCATTTTGACAAATCTATAATTTTAACAAATATATAGTTTTTAATAAGACCATTTTGGATTTTTTTTCTGTGAAGTAACTCTTTAAACCAGTGTTATGCATAATAAAGTTTGAGAAACATTCTTATATATTCATTAGAAGATTTGCCTATTAAATTTCTATTTTAAAATGTGAGGGAATTGAAAATATAATATGTTATGCTAAGTGATAAAGCAACAATATTGGTCTCCAAATTGGTTATGAAATTAAGTGACAATAAATGTAAATATGTTAAAGTGTAGTGAAAAAGCTACATATTTTTATGGTCTCATCATTTATAGTATCAACTTAGTGTCAGCTTATTTACGGCCATCTATTTAGACTCATATATATATTTATATATGTGTGTATATATGTACATATTTATATATGTGTATATATACGTATATATGTATATATATATTTTATTGCACTTTAGGTTCTGGGGTACATGTGCAGAACATGAAGGATTGTTGCATAGGTACATACATTCCAATGTGGTTTGCTGCATCCATCCCTCCGTCACCTATATCTGGCATTTATCCCCATGTTATCCCTCCCCAACCTCCCTATCCCCCACTGTCCCTCCCCTAATCCCCCACAACAGACCACAGTGTGTGATACTTCCCTCCCTGTGTCCATGTGTTCTCATTGTTCAACACCCGCCTATGAGTGAGAACATGCGGTGTTTGATTTTCTGTTTTGTGTCACTTTGCTGAGAATGATGGTTTCCATATTCATCAGTATCCCTACAAAGGACACAAACTCATTGTTTTTTATGGCTGCATAGTATTCCATGGTGTATATGTACCACATTTTTCTTGTCCAGTCTGTCATTGATGGGCATTTGGGTTGGTTCCAGTCTTTGCTATTGTAAACAGTGCTGCAGTGAACGTATGTATGCATGTGTCTTTATAATAGAACGATTTATAATCCTTTGGATATATACCTAGTAATGGGATTGCTGGGTCAAATGGAATTTCTTATTTCTAAGTCCTTGAGGAATCGCCACACTGTCTTCCACAATGGTTGAACTAATTTACACTCCCACCAACAGTGTAAAAGTGTTCCTATTTCTCCACATCCTCTCCAGCATCTGTTGTCTCCAGATTTTTTACTGATCGCCATTCTAACTGGTGTGAGATGGTATCTCAATATGGTTTTGATTTGCATTTCTTTAATGACGAGTGATGATGAGCATTTCTTCATATGTTTCTTGGCCTTATAAATGTCTTCTTTTGAAAACTGTCTGTTCATATCCTTCACCTACTTTTGAATGGATTTCTTTTTTTTTTGTAAATCTGTTTTAGTTCTTTGTAGATTCTAGATATTAGCCCTTTGTCAGATTGGTAGATTGCAAAAATATTTTCCCATTCTGTTGGTTACTGGTTCACTCTAATGATTGTTTATTTTGCTGTACAGAAGCTCTGGCATTTAATTAGATCCCATTTGTCTATTTTGGCTTTCGTTGCCAATGCTTTTGGTGTTTTAGTCATGAAGTCCTTGCCTATACCTATGTCCTGAATGGTTTTGCCTAGGTTTTCTTCTAGAGTTTTTATGGTGTTAGGTCTTATGTTTACGTCTTTAATCCATCTGGAGTTAATTTTAGTGTAAGGTGTCAGGAAAGGGTCTAGTTGCAGCTTTCTGCACATGGCTAGCCAGTTTTCCCAACACCATTTATTAAACGTGGAATCCTTTCCCCAGTGCTTGTTTTTGTCAGGTTTGTCAAAGATCAGATGGTTGTAGATGTGTGATGTTGCCTCTGAGGTCTCTGTTCTGTTCCATTGGTCTATATTTCTGTTTTGGTACCAGTACCATGCTGTTTTGATTACTGTAGCCTTGTAGTATAGTTTGAAGTCAGGTAATGTGATGCTTCCAGCTTTGTTCTTTTTGCTTAGAATTGTCTTGGCTATGTGGGTTCTCTTTTGGTTCCATATGAAGTTTAAGGTGGTTTTTTCCAATTCTGTGAAGAGGGTCATAGGTAGCTTGTTGGGGATAGTGTTGAATCTATAAATTACTTTGGCCAGTATGGCCATTTTCGCAATATTGATTCTTCTTAACCATGAGCATGGAGTGTTTTTCCATCTGTTTGTGTCCTCTGTTATTTCCTTGAGCAGTGGTTTGTAGTTCTCCTTGAAGAGGTCCTTTACATCCTTTGTTAGTGGTATTCCTATGCATTTTATTCGGTTTATAGCAATTGTGAATGGCAGTTCGTTCTTGAATTTGGTCTCTTTAAGTCTGTTATTGGTGTATAGGAATGCTTGTGATTTCTGCACATTGTGACTTAGTATCCTGAGACTTTGCTGGAGTTGCTTATCAGTTTTAGGAGATTTGGGGCTGAGACCATGGTGTCTTCTAAATATACAATGATGTCTTCTACAAATAGAGACAATTTGACTTCCTCCTTTCCGATCTAAATACCCTTTATTTCTTTTTCTTGCCTGATTGCTCTGACTAGAACTTCCAATACTATATTGAATAGGAGTGGTAACAGAGGGAATCCTTGTATAATGCCAGATTTCAAAGGGAATGCTTCCAGTTTTTGCCCATTCAGTATAATATTGGCTGTGTGTTTGTCATAAATAGCTTTTATTATTTTGAGATAAGTTCCATGAATACCTAGTTTATTGAGAGTTTTAGCATAAAGGGCTGTTGAATTTTGTCAAAGGCCTTCTCTGTATCTGTTGAGATAATCATGTGGTTTTTGTCTTTGGTTCTGTTTATGTGGTGGATTATATTTATGGACTTGCATATGTTGAACCAGCCTTGCATCCCTGGGATGAAGCCTACTTGATCATGATGGATAAGCTTTCAGATGTGCTGTTGCAATTGGTTTGCCAGTATTTTATTGAAGATTTTTGCATCTGTGCTCATCATGGATATTGGTTGAAGTTTTCTTTTCTTATTGAATCTCTGCCGGGTTTTGGTATCGGGATGATGTTGATCTCATAAAATGATTTGGGAAGGATTCCCTCTTTTTGGATTGTTTGGAGTAGTTTCAGAAGGAGTGGTACCATCTCCTCTTTGTATGTCTGGTAGAATTCGGCTGTGAACCCGTCTGGACCTCAGCTTTTTTTGATTGGTAGGCTATTAATTGCTGCCTCATCTTCAGCCCTTGTTATTGGTCTATTCAGGGTTTCGACTTCGTGGTTTAGGTTTGGGAGGGTGCAAGTGTCCAGGAATGTATCCGTTTCTTCCAGGTTTACCAGTTTATGTGCCTAGAGTTGTTTGTAGTAATATCTGATGGGTAGTTTGTATTTCTGTGGAATTGATGGTGATAACTCCTTTATCATTTTTTATTGCCTCTATTTGATTCTTCTGTCTTCTTTTTCATTAGTCTGGCTAGCAGTCTGTCTATTTTGTTGATCTTTTCAAAAAACCAGCTCCTGGATTTATTGATTTTTTTGAAGGGTTTTTTGTGTCTCTCTCTCCTTCAGTTCTGCTCTGATATTAGTTACTTCTTGTCTTTTGCTAGCTTTTGAGTTTTTTTAATCTTGTTTCTCTAGCTCTTTCAATTTTGATGATAGGGTGTCTATTTTAGATCTTTCCTTGCTTCTCATGTGGGCATTTATTGCTGTAAATTTTCCTCTAGACACTGCTTTAAATGTGTCCCAGAGATTCCAGTACGTTGGTGTCATTCTCATTGGTTTTGTAGAACATCTTTATTTCTGCCTTCCTTTCATTGTTCATCCAGTCAACATTCAAGAGCCAGTTGTTCAGTTTCCATGTAGTTGTGTGGTTCTGAGTGAGTGTCTTACTCCTGAGTTCTAATTTGATTGCAATATCGTCTGAGAGACTGTTTGTTATGATTTCCATTCTTTTGCATTTGCTGAGGAGTGATTTACTTCCAATTATGTGGTCAATTTTAGAGTAGGTATGATGTGTTGCTGAAAAGAATGTATCTTCTGTGGATTTGGGTGGAAAGTTCTGTAAATGTCTATTAGGTTTGCTTGGTCCAGGTCTGAGTTCAAGTCCTGGATATCCTTGTTAATTTTCTGTCTCATTGATCTGTCTAATATTAACAGTGGAGTGTTAAGTTCTCCCATTGTTATTGTGTAGGAGTCTAAGTCTCTTTGTAGGTCATTAAGAATTTGCTTTATGTATCTGGGTGCTCCTGTATTGGGTGAGTATATATTTAGGATTGTTAGCTCTTCTTGTTGCATTGATCATTTTACCGTTATGTAATGCCCTTCTTTGTCTCTTTTGATCCTTTCTTTTCACTCTTTTTTCTCTAATCTTGCCTTCTTGTTTTATTTCGTTGAGTTGATCTTCAGTCTCTGATATCCTTTCTTCTGTTTGGTCACTGGCTATTGAAACGTGTATGTTTCGCGAAGTTCTCGTGTTGAGTTTTTCAGCTCCATCAGTTCATTTATATTGTTCCCTAAGCTGTTTATTCTTGTTAACATTTTGTCAAATCTTTTTTCAAGTTCATAGTTTCTTTGCATTAGGTTAGAACATGTTCTTTTAGCTCAGAGAAGTTTGTTATTACCCACTTTCTGACGCCTGTTTCTGGCAATTCATCAGACTCATTCTCCATCCAGCTTTGTTCCCTTTCTGGTGAGGAGTTGTCATCCATTGAAGGAGGAGAGGCATTCTCATTTTGGTTGTTTTCATCCTTTTTGTGCTGGGTTCTTCCTATCTTTGTGAATTTATCAACCTGTTGTGTTTGTAGTTGGTGACTTCTGGCTGGCGTCTCTGAGTGGACGTCCTCTTTATTGATGATAAAGTTATTTCTTTCTGTTTCTTAGTTTTCCTTCTAACAGTCATGCCCCTCTGCTGTAGGACTGCTGGAGGTCCACTCCAGACCCTGCTTGCCTGGGGATCACCTGTGGTGGCTGCAGAACAGTAAGGGTTTCTGTCAGTTTCTTCTTCTGTTATCTTTGTCCCAGAAGGATACTCATCTGATGTCAGCCTGTTCTTTCCTTTATGAGGTGTCTCTTTGGATATAGGTGGGTCAGGGAGCTGCTTGAGGAGATAGTCTGACCCTTATAGGAGCTCAAATGCTGATCCGTGAGCTTCATTTTTTCATTCAGAGCTGCTGGGCAGGTACGTTTAAGTCTGGTGCAGCGAAACTCATAACCACCTTTTTTCCCAGGTGCTCTGTCCTGGTGAAGGTGGGGCTTTATTTATAAGTTCCTAACATGCTGCTGCCTTTTTTCAGAGATGCCCTGCCCAGGTAGGAGGTAACCTCGTCACAGGCTGCCAGCAGAGTGTTGCTGAGCTTCCGTGGGCTCTGTCCAGCTGCTGTGTAATCTTCCTTGTGGTTTTGTTTATAGAGGTGTAGTTAGAACTGCCTCAGTAATGGCGGACTGCCTCTGTAATGGCAGACTGCCTCAGTAATGGTGGATTGCTTCAGTAATGGTGGATTGCCTCAGTAATGGTGGACGCCCTTCCCCCCACAGAGCTGGACTATCCTGGGTCCAGCTGCACCTGCTGTGAAACTCTCAATGCAGAGCATTTTAGATTGCTGGTCTTTGTGGGTGTGGGACCCACCAATCCAGATCACCTGGCTCCATTTCAGTCTCTCTTTTTTTTTTCAGTTGAATGGGCAGCTCTGTCTCCAAGGTGCTCCAGGTGCCAGTTGAAACGGCTGCCGAGATTTGTGTGAGTTTTTGTGCAGAGACCCACTGCACCGGCTGAAACAGCCATGCTGGAAACTCCTGGTGCTTTTCAGCCCTGGAATCTCCTGGTCTGTGGGCAGTAATAACTCATTTTGAAATGCAATGATCACTCACCCTCTGCATTGTTCTCATTGGAAGCTGCACTCCAGAGCTGTTCCTTCAGCCATCTTGGATCCACCGAGGCTCATATTAATTGTGACTTTCTTTGTTTACTTTTGCTATTACTCTAAACATGATTTTTCCTCCTAGAACAAAAATGTTAAATGATTTTTTTGTAGCATGCTCATTTGTGATCTTTCTAAATTTGAACTCATTCTATAATAGAAACAAAAGCCATAATCTTATAACAATATCTAGAACATTTCAGAAATATCCATCTTAATATGGTCATTTTATGTTTACATTTCTGCTTTTTTTAATCTTTAGGAATTGTTTTAATTATATTCTGCTTCTAGACTAATTTTTATAATCTGTTCACTTTTCAGAAAGAAATGTAACTTCCCAGTCTGCATGTAAATATCAGCTTCTAAGAATTTGGTTCCCTTACTGTAGGATGAAATACTGAATCAAATGTAAATTTATATTGCATTTCAACTGGAATTCATTTGAAATATTATATTCTAATTTGAGCAACTATTTAGAAAGGTTATGTTTCATCCACACTCCATTTTACTGGGGCAAGTTGGTCAGTTTGAAAAGTATCTGACAGCGTAAAAATGGAACATACTTATGTGTAGTGTCATCTTTACAGTTAACTGCTTCATTTAAAATCACAATCTTGGAGAGAGATCCAAGATGGCCACGTAGCAGCAGCTCGGGATTGTGGCTCCCAGTGAAAATGCAGAGAACGATTGGATGCTGAAATTGCAGACGAATTTTTGATGCCCACAAACTGGGAGCTTCCCGGCGAAGGAGCCACCCGGGTCGCCAGCGCGACTCTTTTGGCCGGCGCGGCGCTTTTCAGTGCAGAGTGTACGGGACTGGGTGCCCAAAGGCTCCACTGGTCACATCCCCACAAGGAGAACAGCGGTTGGAAGCGCTGAGGAGAGAGCGAGCACAGCTGAACCTGGGAAGGCCCAGCTCTGTGGGGAAGGAGCGCCCCCCAAAGGAAAACTAAGAAACAGAAAAAACTTCATAACTAACAAGGTGGACGTCCACTCAGAGACCCAATCTGAAAGTCGGCAATTACAAAGACGACAGGTGGATAAATCCACAAAAATGGGAAGAAACCAGTGCAAAAAGGCTGAGAACACCCGAAATCAGAATGCCTCTCCTCCTACAGGGGATCGCAGCTCCTCATCAGCAAGAGAACAAGGCTTGACGGAGGATGAGTGTGATGAACTCAC
>PVKP010038776.1:0-20633 GCA_004027715.1 Plecturocebus donacophilus
GGGAGGCAGTTAGCCAAGATCTCGAAGATCGTGCCGTTGCACTCCAGCCTGGGAGACAGGAGCGAAGCTTTGTTTCAAAAGAAAAAAGAAAAAAGAGGCCCAGGGTGGTGGCTCATGCCTGTTATCACAGCACTTTGGGAGGCCAAGGTAGGCAGATACAAAATACAAAAGAATTAGCCTGGCGTGGTGTCGGGTGCCTATAATCCCAGCTACTCAGGAGGCTGAAGCAGCAGAATCGCTTGGATCCAGGAGGCAGAGGTTGCAGTGAGCCAAGATTGTGCCACTGCACTCTAGCCTGGGTGACAAGAGCAAGACTCTGTCTCAAAAAAAGAAAAGAGGGCCAGGCGCGGTGGCTCATGCCTGTAATCCCAGCACATTGGGAGGCAGAGGTGGGTGGATCACAAGGTCAGGAGTTCGAGACCCACCTGGCCAACATGGTGAAACCCCATCTCTACTAAAAATACAAAACTTAGTCGAGCGTGGTGGTGGGTGCCTATAATCCCAGCTACTCGGGAGGCTGAGGCAGGAGAATCGCTTGAACTTGGGTGGCGGAGGTTACAGTGAGCCAAGACTGCGCCATTGCACTCAAGCCTGGGCTACAGAGCGAGACTCTGACTCAAAGAAAAGAAAAGAGTGAGTTCTTCATTCTTCTCTTTCAAGACTGTTTTGGCCTTCTAGCGCCCCTTGCAATTCCATATGAATTTGAGGATCTGCTTTTCCATTTTGAAAGAGATTGCATGGGGTCTATAAATTGCTTTGAGTGGTATTGATATTTCACAAGGTTAAGTCTTCCCATCCTTCCTTAAAATTACACAGTCACGTGTTGCTTAGTGGCAAGGATACATCCTGAGAAATTCATCCTTGTGTGAACATCATAGAGTGCACTACAAAAACCTAGATGGTCTTAGCCTACTGCATACTTAGTCTCTGGCACAGCCTTTTGCTCCCAGGTTACAAACCTGTACAGCAGTTACTGTACTAAATACTGTAGGCAGCTGTAGCACAGTGGTGTTTATATAACTAAACATACGTAACCATAGAAAAGACAGATGTCAAGGTAGTGGCTCACACCTGTAATCCCCGCACTTTAAGAGGCCGAGGCAGGTGGACCAGTTGAGGTCAGGAGTTTTGAGACCAACCTGGCCAACGTGGTGAAACCTCATCTCTACTAAAAATAAAATATTAGCCAGGCATGGTGGTGAATGCCTGTAACCTCAGCTACTCGGGAGGCTGAGGATAAGTGCTTGAACCTGGGAGATGGAGGTTGTAGTGAGCTGAGATCACGTCACTGCGTGGGTGACAGAATGAGAATCCATTTCAAAAAAAAAAAGAAAAGGTAGAGTAAAATTCAGTATCAAAGATAAGAAATGGGACATGTGCAGGGCACCTCCCATGAATGGAGCAAGCTTGCAGGGCTGGCAGTTGCTCTGGGTCAGTCAGTGGGTGAGTGGTAGGTAAATGGAAAGGCCTGGATATTACTGCACCCTACTCCCTTTTTCTTTTTTTCTCTTTTTGTAACAGAGTCTCACTGTGTCACCCAGGCTGGAGTACAATGGTACAGCCTCCACTCACTGCAACCTCTACCTCCCAGGTTCAAGCAGTTTTTGTGCCTCAGTCTCCCGAGTAGCTGGGATTACAGATGCACGCCACCCCACCCAGCTAATTTTTGTATTTTTGGTAGAGATGGGGTTTCACCATGTTGTCCGGGCTGGTCTCCAACTCCCAGCCTCAAGTGATCTGCCTGCCTCGGCCTCCCAAAGTGCTGGGATTACAGGCGTGAGTAATCCCAGGCGCCCTTTTGTTTGTTTGTTTATTTCTTTGTTTGTTTTTTGGAGACAGGATCTCACTCGGTCGCCCAGGTTGGAGTGTAGAGGTGTGAACACAGCTCACTGCAGCTTTGACCTCCTGGGCTCTCATTATTCTCCCACCTCAGCCTCCTGAATAGCTGGGACTATGGGCGTGCCACCACACTTGGCCAATTTTTAGATTTTTATAGAGATGGGGTCTCTCTATGTTGCCCAGGCTTGTCTTCAACTCCTAGACTCAAGCAGCCCTCCTGCCTTGGCCTACCAGAGCGCTTGGCTTACAGGCATGAGCCATTGTACTTGGCCTACTCTAGTCTTATAAACACTATATCCTTAGGCCATACTAAATTTATTTTTTTAATTTCTTTTTTTTTTTTTGAGACAGAGTCGTGCTCTGTCATCGCCCATGCTGGAGTGCAATGATGCAATCTTGGCTTACTGCAACCTCCAACTCAACAGGTTCAAGGGATTCTTGTGCCTCACCCTCTCCCTACAAAAAAATAAAAAATAAGCATCTGGGCGTGGTGGTGTGTGCCTGTAGTTCCAGCTAATATCTTGTGTTTGTTTTTTTTAGTAGAGACTGGGTCTCACCGTGTTGGCCAGGCTGGTCTTGAACTCCTGACCTCAGATGATCCACCCTCTTTGGCCTCCCAAAGTGCTGGGATTACAGGTGTGAGCCACTGTGCGCAAGGCCTGTTTTTAAAATTTATTTCTTCGATAGTTAGCCTCCCGCCCCAGCCTTCCCAGTAGCTAGAACTACAGGCACTCACCACCACGCCCAGCTGCTTATTTTTTATTTTTTTGTAGGGAGGGGGTTGCCCAGGCCGGTCTCAAACACCTGGCCTCACGTGATCCTTTCATCTCAGCCTCCCAAAGTGCTGGCATTATGGGCGTGAGGCACTCCACCAAGCATTTTTTAACTTTTTGACTGTTCTGTAGTAACACGTAGCATAAATCACGAATGCAATGTGTCGCTGTAACAAAAATATTTTCTTTATATCTCTTCCGTAAGCTTTTTCCTATTTTAAGATTAATGTATTTTATCATTTATTTCTTATATTTTTTGGAGTGGGCCCTTTCTGTGTCGCCAGGCTGGAGTAAGGTGGTGCCATCTCGGCTTGCAATCTCCAGCTCCCAGGCTTCAGCAGTCTGCCCACTCTGCCTCCCAAGTAGCTGGGATGACAGGCATGCACCACAATGCCCGGCTAATTTTTGTATTTTTTAGTAGAGACGGGCTTTCCCCATGTTGCCCAGGCTGGTCTCAAACTCCCAAGCTCAAGCAATCCACCATCCTCAGCCCCCCAAAGTTCTGGGATTACAGGCATGAGCCACCGTGCCTGATCTATTGGTTATTTTAAAAAAGTGTTTGGTTTAAAAACTAAGACACATCCAGATGAGGATTCTTAAAATAAAATAAAATAAAATAAAACTAAGACACAAACACACACTTTAGCCTACACAGGATGAAGATGCTTAGTTTCAGTACCTGCACCCACCACGTCCTGTCCCATTAGAATATCTCCAGGTGCAGCAACATGCACAGAGCTGTCATCTGTGATCACGACGCCTTCTAGATAATGCCTGAAGGACCTGCTGGAGGCTGCTTTACAGTTCAGTGTTTTTTATATGTAGAAGGAGTACACTCTAAAATAATGTTTAAAAATATAGCATGAAGGCCGGGCACGGTGGCTCATGCCTGTAATCCTAGCACTTTGGGAGGCCGAGGTGGGTGGATCACCTGAGGTCAGGAGTTCAAGACCAGCCTGGCCATCACGGGGAAACCCCATCTTAAAAAAAAATATATATATGTATGTATGTGTGTGTGTGTGTGTATATATATATATATATATATATATATATTGCATGGTAAATACATAAACTGGTAACATTTATTATCAGTCAAGTATGATGTATGGTACATAATTATATGTGTTATACTTGAGGTTACTAGGTGGTAGGAATTTTTCATCTCCATTAAAATCTCCTGAATATATACCTACTGTATAACCACCATAATTAAAAATAATTTCTTTTTAAATCTCAGGGGACTACCATTGTGTATGCAGTCTGTTGACTAAAATATCATAATGGGCCAGGCACATTGGCTCACGCCTGTTATCCCAGCACTTTCAGAGGCTGAAAAGGGCAGATCACTTGAGGTTGGGAGTTCAAGACCAGCCTGGCCTACATGGTGAAATGCTGTCTCTGCTAAAAATATAAAAACTGGCCAGCATGGTGGTGTGCTCCTGTAATCCCAGCTACTCGGGAGGTTGAGACATGACAATTGCTTAAACCTTGCATGTGGAGGTTGCAGTGAGCTATCATGCTACTGCACTCCAGCCTGGGCAACAGAGTGAGACTCTGTCGGAAGAAAAAAATGTCATTATGTAGCACATGAGTATATATATTACACTTATACATACTTTTTTTTTTTTTTTAGACAGTCTCTGTTGCCCAGGCTAGAGTGCAGTAGCACGATCTTGGCTCACTGTGACCTCTGCCTCCTGGGTTCAAGCAGTTCTTCTGCCTCAGCCTCCCGAGTAGCTGGGACTACAGACACACACCACCATGCTGGCTAATTTTTATATTTTTCACAGAGATGGCGTTTCACTATGTTGGCCAGGCTGGTCTTAAACTCCTAACATTAAGTTATTCTGCTGTCTTGGCCTCCTGAAGTGCTAGAATTACAGGTGTAAGCCACCATGGCCCTGCTGATCCTATCGAAAGAAGAAAAAGAGACAGAGAGACAGAGAAAGAGAGAGCAAGAAAGAAGAAAGAAAGAAAAAGAAAAAAAGAAAGAAAGGTGGCTCTCATTCTGAAGACATTAATTTATCTGTACAGTATACCTGTGTATAAGTAGCCTCTCTGCCCTGCCGGCCACCTCCTAGGACCCGTCTGCCTACTCAGCTCCTCTTACGTCCTAGGTCCCGACTGTGCCCTTGACCTGGGCCCTCTAGCTCTACTGACCCTAGCCATTCCATGGCTCCATCCTTTTTTGAGCACTGTCTTAACTTTCAGGGAAAACAGGAAGTTCTGGGGTCATCTTTCACTTTCTCGTCCATAGCCTTGGAATAAGCTATTTTTCCAGAGAGCCCTGGCTCCTTTTCATGCAGAGAGATTGAAACCAGAGTTTCAGTCCTGTGTACGCTTGTTGCCTCTGGTGTGTCATTATTTCTAGACCCCCTCAGTGCAGAGAGCTAGCAAGTTTTGCACATTTAAACCCACACATACTATATGTATATGTGTATGTATGCATATAGATCTGTACTTCTGTAGATACTTTTTCTGTTTCTTTAAATCATGAGGCTGGGCACAGTGGCTCATGCCTGTAATCCCAGCACTGTGGGAGGCCAAAGCAGGTGGATCACTTGAGGTCAGGAGTTTAAAGACCAGCCTGACCAACATAGCAAAACCTCATCCCTACTAAAAAATCCAAAAATTAGCCAGACATGGTGGTGGGCACCTGTAATCTAAGCTACTTGGGAGGCTGAGGCATGAGAATCACTTGTACCCAGGAGGGGGAGGTTGCAGTGAGCTGAGATTGTGCTACCGCACTCCAGCTTGGGCAACAAAGTGAGACTCCATCTCAAAAAAAAAAAAAAGGTAAAAAAGAAAAAGTAAATAAATGAAGCCATGAGTTTACGACTCATTCTGATTCCAGCTTAACACCCCAGGGGTCATTCTGGTTAGCCTTCCTTGCTTTCATATTTGTAAGTTCTTTCTCTGGTGGTAAGAAACCTGGCTGTGATTATTTATACTATATTTGCATATTTGCTCAGTGTTTTCTGGACTCTACAGGCCACTTCCTCTGCTGCTGGCTGTCCCACATCCCTGCCCTTGCTGGCCCCAACCTTGAAGGGAGCCTCGCTGGCTGAATTCCAGCTCCCATCGTAGTGGCCACTCTGACAGTTGAATCTCTGTCACAGATGGCCTCACTGCAATCACACTGACCCAGGCCATCTCCCTGCTGACCATGTCACACACAGTCCTGGTCACTGTCTTGCTGAGTGTGCTGGCCTGCCCTCATTAGCTGCTCAGCTCCCTGTACCTGACCAGAGGAGATGTGTCATGATTAGGAGTGGACACAAGCCAGGCCCTCTGGGTTCAAGCCAGCTTGCTGTTCACTGGCTCACGGACCTTGTTCAGGTCAATCTCTTTCCCAATTTCCTCATCTGTAAAAACGAAGATACTACTATCTGCCTCAGGGTTGTTAGGAGAATTAGAGGCACTATATGAAAGGCCTAGGGCAGAGTCAATGCTGTATTCCTGTAAGAGTCATGTGGTTATTCATTGTCCTTTCACTGGGATAGAAGCCCTGCAAGAGTGGGGTCGTCTGTCTTTTGTTTACGGATATGTCCCAAATCACTGGAACAAGCCCAGCAGTTAGCAGATTTGTGTGTTTGCTGAATGAATGGCCATTGTAGGACATAATTGGCATTAGCCATTTATGTGAAAGTGAGCATTTCTTTGTGTTAAGTTGAAAGCTTAGATTTCCAAAAATGGAATTGGAGTGCCCCTGTAGGAATTGGACCATCCCTGTAGGATGGTCTCATATTTCCTAACGTTCTTTGTTAGTGATGATGACTGAAACAAAACCCTCCCCACCTTTTAACTAGCCAAGATTGATTACTCATCCTACGGTACTCATCTCATTACTCACCTTTGTCTTCTTAGGACCACCTTTCACTCACCTGAGGACACCACAGAAGATGGTATATTATGGGAAACCTTCTTGTAAAAACAACTATGAGAATTATATTGATGTAATAAAGTATGTGTTCAGCGCTTACAAGAGAGAGTCCCCTCTCATCATCAACACTATGGGATGGGTTTCAGGTAAGCCGTGTCCACACATCTGCAGGGGATGGACAGGCAGCATGAGTAGCTGTTGACTTTTGGACATCCACATTGAAGCCCAGTTTTTTTATTCTTTTTTTTTTTTTGAATTGAGACAGGATCTCACTCTGTCACCCAGGCTGGAGTGCAGTGGCGTGATCTCGGCTCACTGTGTGCTCTGCCTCCCAGGATCCAGTAATCCTCCCACCTCAGCCTCCTGAGTAGCTGAACCATAGGGGTGTGCCACTATGCCCAGCTAATTTTTGTAGTTTTAGTAGAGATGGGATTTTGCCGTGTTGGCCAGGCTGGTCTCAAACTTCTGGTCTCAAGTGATCCGCCCACCTTGGCCTGTCAAAGTGCTGGGATTACAAACATGAGCCGCTGTGCCAGCCAAAGCCCAGTTTTAAGACCATCTTATTGATGGTTTCTTTGTCTTAGAACAAATGCACCCATTTATAATACGAATGTGTCACTGTTCTTGAGTGCGTCAGCTGTGCTAATGTCTCCTTCCTCACAGACCAAGGGCTCCTGCTTCTCATTGATCTGATCCGATTGCTGTCTCCCAGCCACGTGGTTCAGTTCAGCTCTGACCACAGTAAATGTATGCCAGATCTTACCCCGCAGTATGTAGATGACATGGATGGCTTGTACACAAAAAGCAAGACCAAGATGAGAAATCGAGGTTTCAGACTTGTGGAATTTGCAGACGCTTTGGAATTTGCTGATGAAGAAAAAGAGATTCCAGTTGAGTTCACTGGACATAAACTAATATCCGTTTATACAGATTTTGCATTCAGAATAACCCCAAGAACTAGGTAACTAAACCTCATTTCGCTGAAGAATTACGTTTTCTTCCATTGAAAAAGGCCTGCCGTTCTTAATTCCTTTTAAGACCTGAGCCCTCTAAAGTCTTCAGGTCTCTGTCACAGCTGTGCATTTGCAAAGAAGAACCAGTTGTTTTCTGAACTGTTATTCTCAGTGGAAGTATCCAGAAGTGACCCCTACCTTTGGCTGCCAGCAGCTTTGAGTTAAAGGAGAGTCTTTTACCTTCCTGTTTTTCCAGTCGGGGTCTGTCAAGTGGGGGCAGCTTCAGAAAGCCCAGTACTCTGAAAATGCAGCCTGTGTGATGACAGCTGTGGGAGGTGGCCGTGGAGGGTTAAATCCTTACTTACCTTGTTCTGAATTGCCTTTCAGAGAATTACATAACAAAATTCTTCGAGAGCTGTCTGTCTTGAGTTACCTTAGCCAGCTGCAGCCCCTGATGCCAAAACCACTTACTCCTTTACATAGCCTGACACCCTATCAGGTAATCTGAACGTACAGGAGAAATTGTTTTCATTTTGTTAACACACAACATCTGTGGTTTTCTGTGTGCTGGTCACTCTTCTAACCAGTCCATATCTTGTCGCTCATACAATCCTCAGAACGACCCAGTGATCTGGGTTCTGTCATTACTCCCATTTTACAGATGGGGAAACTGAGATGCAGAGAGGCTGAGGGACTCAGCACAAGGGGCTGGGCTGGTATGCAGGCCCAGGCAGTCCAGCTCCAGTGACTGCTCTTAGCCATGACGCTGTGATGAGGATGAGTGTTGCTCTGTGCTGGGTTTGAATATCCCACCTGGTTCCAGTGGCTGCTCCAGCACTTCCCCTCTTCAGCTGTAGAACAGGGGAGCACTGGACCTCAGAGAGTGAGTGTATGGACTCAGGGAGCGTTCACAATGGAATCTGGCACCCAGAGAGCACTCTCTTATTTTTTCTTTTTTATTTTATTTTATTTTTTTTGAGATGGAGTTTTGCTCTTGTTGCCCAGCCTGGAGTGCAATGGGGCAATCTTGGCTCCCTGTAACCTCTGCCCCCTAGGTTCAAGTGATTCTCCTGCCTCAGCCTCCCAAGTAGCTGGGATTACGGGCATGCACCACCACCACGCCCAGCTAATTTTTGTATTTTTAGTAGAGACGGGACTTCTTCATGTTGGTCAGGCTGCTCAGGTGATCCACCCTCCTTGACCTCCTAAAATGCTGGGATTACAGTTGTGAGCCACCACGCCCGGGGAAGAGAGCCCTCACTCTGAAAGTATTTCACGTAACTATTGTCAAAAGTGGATTCCAACACCAGAGTATTTGCAACTTGGAATCCAGGGTGCTAAGAATTATTTTGGGAGGAAAGCACGATAGTGTTAGGATTGAGGATGAAGGAAAACAAAACTAGCAGCAGGTAGTACTTCTGAAATGCTTACTCTGTGCAGTACTCTGTTCTAAGCCTATGCTAACGCCACTCCTCACCGTGGTCCTGTTACTATCCCCATTTTACAGATGGTAAAACCAAGGCCAGGGACTGGGAGTCAGCTTGCCTGATGTGGTGTAGTCAAAGTTGAGGATGAGACTGAAGCCTGCACTCCTGGCAGAAGTGCAGTGGTGCAGTCTTGGCTCACTGCAACCTCCACTTCCTGGGTTCAAGTGATTCTCGATTCTAGTGCCTCAGCCTCTCAGGTAGCTGGGACTAAAGGCATGTACCACCACACATGGCTAATTTTTTGGATTTTTATTTATTTATTTTTAATTAATTTTTTTTTTGATGTAGAGTCTTGATCTGTCACTTAGGCTGGAGTGCAATGGTGGGATCTCAGCTCACTGCAACCTCTGCCTTCCGGGTTCAAGCAATTCTTCTGCCTCAGCCTCCCAAGTAGCTGGGACTACAGGTGTGCATCACTATGTCAAGCTAATTTTTTTTTTTTTTTGAGACGTAGTCTTGCTCTTGTCACTCAGGTTGGAGTGCAGTGTCAGAGTCTTGGCCCACTGCAACCTCTGCTTTCCGGGTTCAAGCCGCAGCTTCCTGAGTAGCTGGGACTACAGGCATGTGCTACCATGCCCAGCTAATTTTTGTATTTTTTGTAGAGACCAGGTTTTGCCACTTTGACCAGGCTGATCTTGAACTCGTTTTTTTTTTTGTTTTGTTTTTTGTTTTTTTTTTTGAGACGGAATCTCGCTCTGTTGCCCAGGCTGGAGTGCAGTGGCACAATCTCGGCTAACTACCTCCTAAGTAGCTGGGATTACTTTGGGAGGCCAAGGTGGGTAGATCACTTGAGGTCAAAAGTTCAAGACCAGCCTGGCCAACATGGCAAAACCCGGTCTTTACTAAAAATACAAAATTTAGGCTGGGTACGGTGGCTCATGCCTGTAATCCCAGCAGTTTGGGAGGCTGACATGGGCAGATCGTGAGGTCAAGAGTTCAAGACCAGCCTGGCCAACATGGCAAAACCCCATCTCTACTAAAAATATAAAAATTAGTCTCCAAAGTAGCTGGGATTACAGGCACACACCACCATCCCTGGCCAATTTTTTTGTATTTTTAGTGGAGATGGGATTTCACCATGTTGGCCAGGCTAGTCTGGAACTCCTGACCTCGTGATCTGCCGACCTCAGTCTCCCAAACTGCTGAGATTACAGGCGTGAGCCACCACACCTCACCCAGTGTTTTTACTTTTTTTTTTTTTTTTTTGGAGACTGTCTCTGCTCTGTTGCCCAGGATGGAGTGCAGTGGCAGTGGCATGATCTCGGCTCACTGCACCCTCCATCTCCCAGGTTTAAGCAATCCTCCTGCCTCAGCTCCCCCCAACCTGAGTAGCTGGGATTACAGGCACGTGCCACCATGCCTGGCTAATTTTTGCTTTTTTAGTAGAGACGGTTTTGCCACGTTGGCCAGGCTGGTCTCGAACTCCTGACCTCAGGTGATACACTCACCTCAGCCTCCCAAAGTGCTGGGATTGCAGGTGGGAGCCACCACCCCCCGGCCATTTTTATTCTTTAGAGATAATTTTGGGTAGGCACTTTGGCAGACCTAGCTTTAGATAGCTGGCTAATCTAGTTGTAGAAATTAAAAGTAGTCTTTCAAAGTAGCAATGAGTAGAGTGAGATGCAAATTCATTTTCCAGGTCCCTTTTAATGCAGTTGCACTCCGGATTACCCACTCTGATGTCGCCCCTACCCATATACTGTATGCTGTGAATGCCAGCTGGGTTGGTCTTTGCAAGATCCAGGATGACGTCAGAGGATACACGAATGGACCCATCCTGCTTGCCCAGACTCCAATCTGTGACTGCTTGGGGTTTGGTGAGTCTGAGAGTAAAACATATCTGTCCATAAACCTACTGAAAAGGATCCACTGCTTCAACTGTAAATGACTGGTCTTGACCTTGTAGCTGTGTCTAAGCTGCAGAGGTCAGAGAACTCCCACTTGTCTATACAGCATGCCTTAGGGGTTGGGGCCAGGAAGGAAGCAGCTGTTTCTCTGCTTCATCTGCCAGCTCCTATAAATGTAGGTTTCCTAAGGGCCTGGGCTTGGCCCTCTGCTTCTTGCTCGACACTTCTCCCCTAGGCTGCCTCAGTCACTGCTGGGCCCTAAATCCATCTTTAGGCGTTCCCTTTCCGCAGTGTCCTCCAACACAGCTGTGCATCTGTGTTCCAAACCACCTTGCCAGCGGGTATCTCCAGAGTGTCTCAGTGGCATGCAGACCTGGGGCCCTGAGGGTCCTCCTACCCGCACCCTCTCCTCCGTGCCCCAGGCTCATGCTTGGTCCATTGGAAGATTCACTCTGATGTCCAGGTCAGACCCTGGCCCCTCCTTGGCATCCCCTGGTCTTCATTTGCTACTTTCAGCCCATTAGCCGATCTGGTGGCTCTGTCTCCAAAATATGTCAGCTTCCTCCACCTCTTCTCACCTTGCTAGTCAGCCACCAGCATCTGCTGAAAAGTTTCTTAACTGAACTTTCCACTTCCACTCTTAAAAACTTTATCCCGACAGCCAGGAATGACCTGAACCCAGGTGCAATTGTGCCACAGCCTGGCACTTCCCATCGCTTAGATCCAGGGTCTGGACCAGGGCTTGAAGTGCCCAGCGGGATTGGGTCCCCACCTCCTTGACCAGCCCTGGCTTCCTGAGGTCAATAAATGTGTAGTTTTGGAAGGGTGCGGAGCTAAGCAATCTCAAATTAGCAAAGTCCTCAAATGCACATTTCAGATTTGGACAACACTGTATTTCTCAAAAGCATTTCCACAGAAATTGTGTCATTTAGTACACACCATAAAGGAGGAACAGTGATGGGGAAAGATCAGGTTATTTTCTGTATGTTCCTTAGTGGTGGATTTTTCTCCCTGGCCTGTACTCACCTTAATTAAAACAATCTAAGACTTTTTTTTTTTTTTTGAGGCAAAGTCTTTGTCTGCCTATTTGGGCTCACTGCAACCTCCACCTCTTGGGTTCAAGTGATTCTTCTGTCTCAGACTCCCAAGGAGCTGGGATTACAGGTGTGTGCCACCACACCCGGCTGATTTTTATATTTTTAGTAGAGACGGGGTTTCACCATGTTGGCCAGGCTGGTCTCCAACTCCTGACCTCAGGTGATCCACCTGCCTCGGCCTCCCAAAGTGCTGGGATTACAGGTGTATCCCCCGCGCCTGATCCAATTTAGGACTTTTGCATGTAGACCATTTTGGTTCCTCATAGCTGAACAAAGGGAAGGTACAGTCTGAATTTTCAAGGACTCCATCTCTTGGCTCTCTGTATTTTCTGTTTTTTTCAGCCTCCTGAGTAGCTGGGATTACAGGTGCACACCAGCAGGCCCAGCTGATTTTTTCTATTTTTAGTAGAGATGAGGTTTCACTGTGTTGCCTGGGCTGGTCTCGTACTCCTGAGCTCAAGCAATCCACCCGCCTCTGCCTCCCAAAGTGCTGGGATCACAGGTGTGAGCCATTGCACCCGGCCAGCTCTTTGTATTTTCAAAACAAAACAGAACTGAAATCAAGACTTATGTTCAAAGCCATTCTGCAGTTTCTAGTGGTGGGGAGGTTTGATGTCTTCCGAAAGGCTGATTTTTGTGTTGTGCCCCTGTCTTGAAGGCATCTGTAGAGGCATTGACATGGAGAAGCGACTGTACCACATCCTCACCCCTGTGCCCCCAGAAGAGCTAAAGACCGTGAATTGTCTGCTCGTTGGAGCTATTGCCATTCCGCATTGTGTCCTTAAGTGCCAGGTGAGCCTTACCCTGGGCATGGCCCTGGAAGGAGCTACTCAGGCCCACAGGAAGTAAGGAGCTGAAGTGGGGTCAAGGGTCATGGGAACGGGTGATCTGGGAAACCTGTGTTTTGTTGTAGATCCTGAATGAGGCAAGGCAGTGTCAGGGCTGCCTCCGAGGCCTGAGACAATGAATCACTGTCACTCATGGTCCAAACTCCCGTGGTGGAGACTTTGCCACAGGAGTAGGTTGTGTTGGAGCGAGCAGAGGCCCTCCCAAGGTTGCCCTCCTGAGGACGGTCTTCAGATGCATCACAGGACCGGGCCAAGGTGTCTGTGTGCCCCAGAGCCAGCCCCAGGGGCTTCGAGTGGGCTCTGGGGACAGTGTGTTCCTACCATTCTCATCCTCTGCTGTCCCTCATTTGAGAGGGACGCACACTTTGCCCCCACTCAGCCTCATGCCGTTTGCTGTGTTCGAGGAAGGCGACAGAAGGGAGGCACAGACACGTTTGTTACCAGGCCAGTTGCTTAAAGGGGGCTCTGAAGGAAGGGATCAAATGCCTTAAAAGTGAGAAGTCCTTACTCAGACTCTGTCACCGTGACACTATCTTCTGGGTGAGAGAGAGAGCACTGTAAACCCCTCTAGGCTGGACCTGGGGTGTTTCTATGCCTTCTCTTTGTGTTTCCATTTCAGCGTGGGGTCGAAGGGATAGTACCTTATGTCACAACAGATTACAATTTTAAACTTCCTGGAGCATCAGAGAAAATTGGAGCAAGAGAACCTGAGGAGGCACATAAAGAGAAACCATACCGAAGACCCAAGTTCTACCGAAAACTGAAGTGATGCTCGTGTTTTCACTAAGGGAAGAAACTTCCCTACCAGAAAGCCTTGTCTCAAGCCTGACCAAGAGGCATGATGGAGTTTCATGGCCATGAATGGCGTCCTTATTAGCCACAGGGTTTTCTGTGTAATTCGTGAATGTTGTATAGTAGTCTTAAGTTTCTCTTTTAAAGCTGCATGAGCTAGAACTTGCTCTAGTCTTCTGTAAGCTACTCAAACTTGTTTGGTGTGCTTTCCAGAGGGAGTAAAATGGCAGGAAACAGTTTATGTGCCATTAAAACAGATTCTTCAGAAAGTTCTTCAAGGACCTGATTATTAGAATCAGGATAAAAATAAGGAAACTGGTGCCATAACAATGTACCGAGAAGGAAGGAAGAAGGTCGACCTGAGCATCTTGGATATAAGGGTTTGCCGCGTGCAGACCTGGGGGCCGGTGGTCTGCCTCCTTGGAGCCAGTGTGGATGGTCACAGCCCTGGGGTGGTCATTTCATCCCAGTCCATTTGGTGCAGTTGTACTTGGTCTATTACATTCAATCAAGGTTTAATAGATAGGGCCAGGCACGGTGGCTCACTCACACGCCTGTAATCCTAGCACTTTGGGAGGCTGAGGCCAGAGGATTACTTGAGCCTCAGAGTTCCACACTGGAGTACACCAATGACTCCAGCCTGAGCAACAGATTAAGACCTTATCTCTCAAAAAGGAAAAGAAAAATTTAAATGTGTTTAATAGATAAGTTTGGACTCAAGAGCCCTTCCTTTTTTTAATCCTGTGGTTTTCTGCTGAGGAAATTGCCTTGAAATCTGGAAAACCTTTTCTGGAGGATCTTCAAAAGATGTGTCCAAATTGACTTCTGATCTGAGGCTGAAGACAGCCACAGGGCAGAGCTGGAGACTGGGCTGTTTGGAAGAAGGACTGGCAGACCAGCTCTTGGGAAAGCTCCGCTTATGCCTGTGGGAGGCTGGACCTGAATCTGCACTTGTGAACAACTCTGCCGTTTAGAGCTTTCTTCTTGGGGTGCCGGAGGCTGGTGACCAGATGGTCATTCTTCATGTTCTTTGTGGAGCTTCCAGCCCTCTGTCCTCTAGGTTGGAAGTGGTTCGCGTAAACATGTGATGGGACCAGGTCGCAACATTGTGTTGCAGGCAGCAGGATACTTACTGGGGCTGAGGTTCAAACTGGTATTATGACCACCACTTTGTGAAAATCTCATTTTCCCAGCACAGTCACCTTGTAGGACTGTTACTAGGTTGTGTGGGTTTTAACACTTCTATTCAATTAAACTTGGTTATTACTGTCTTCAGTATTTTATGGTGGTCCGTCAGCATCTCTTAGACCCAACAGCAGAAGGCTTAAAATAGGCACAGGAAGCCTTGCTACTGTGATTTGTTTTGATACCTTCGAGACCATGGCTGTGGCTTCTTAGTTGCTTCTTATTTGCATTGAAATCTAGCTTGTTTGTATCACATTTTACTATGTTGGCCTTGTAAAGAATTTTAAGACAATCCACCACCATCAACTTTTTGCCTTTCTCCAATTCCTTGTATCTTTACTGAGATACTCATGCAGGTCATTCACAGCAAGGCTCTGGAAGAATGAAACTGGTGCCCTATAATTGCATTTACATTAAATCTAGATTTGCCTTTAGCTTTTAAATGCTGGCCTGTATGAAGGTCAAGTCTTTTTCTTCAGTTCCTATCAGTAAAGAAAAAAAGTTGCCCCTAGAGGGAGCTGTCAGCTGTTGGTCAGGTGGCCGTACTGGGGCTAGAGTGGGCCCAGGAAGCTGCAGGGGCTTAGAGAGGGAGGTTCGCAGATCCGGAGACTGGGTGGCGGTCAGCTCCAGCTTGTGCCAGCCCGACCTGCAGCAGCCTCGTTCCCTGGGGATGACTTCATTCCATTAGTAATGGCAGTGGCTTTGCGTCTCTTCTCTCTTTCTTCTTTCTTCTCTCTCCTTCTTCTCTTCTTCTCTTCTTGTCTCTTTTCTCTTTTCTTTTTTGAGACAGAGTTTGGCTCTTGTTGCCCAGGCTGGAGTACAGTGGTGTAATCTCAGCTCACTGCAACCTCTACCTCCTGGGTTCAAGTGATTCTCTTGCCTCAGCCTCCTGAGTAGCTGAGATTATAGGCATGTGCCACCATGCCCAGCTAATTTTGTATTTTAGATGGAGTTTCGCCATGCTGGCCAGGCTGATTTTGAACTACTGACCTCAGGTAATCCACCCGTTTCGGCCTCCCAAAGTGTTGGGATTGCAGGATTGAGCCACTGCGCCCAGCTAGTGTTAGTGGCTTTTAGGGCATTCAGAGGAAGGACAAGATTGGACTTTGTCATTCCACAGTCCATTATAGGTTGGATTGGTTAGTAAGGAGTTCTCCATTGGAGCTATTTTTTACAAAAATGTAGTGTTTTCTTTTTTGTTTTTTGAGATGGAGTCTTGCTTTTTCACCAAGGCTGGAGTGCAGTGGCGAGATCTCAGATCACTGCGACCTCAGCCTCCTGGTTCAAGCGATTCTCTTGCCTCAGCCTCCCAAGTAGCTGGGATTACAGGTGCATGCCACTACACCTGGCTAATTTTTGAATTCTTTGCAGAGATGGGTTTTCACCTTATCAGGCTGGTCTCGAACTCCTGACCTCAGGGGATCTGCCCGCCTCAACCTCCCAAAGTGATGGGATTACAGGTGTGAGCCACTGCGCCTGGCCTTCTTAGTAATTTTTGTATGTTATTTCCGAAGTATCCCAAGTAGCTGGGATTACAAGTGTCTGCCACCACACCTGGCTAATTTTTTTGTATTTATAGTAGGGACAAGGTTTCACAGTGTTGGCCAGGCTGATCTCGAACTCCTGACCTCGTGATTTGCCCACCTTGGCCTCCCAAAGTGATGGGATTACAGGCAAGAGCCAGTGAGCCCGGCCTACTTTTAAAATTTTATAAGCAGCTCACTTATGTAGAAAATTATCCTCCAGTCCTCCACCACATCATATGTAATCACTGACACTATGAGTTGTGTCTGCTGGGGGTATTCTGTGTGTTTGTGTGTGTGTATATGTGTGCATGTGTATTTTACAAAATATGTAGAGTTTCTGTCCAGCTGTTTTCAGTTAACTGATGAACTTCTTTATCATTAAATATTTTTGAGAACATGAATTTAATTGTTGTGTAATTTTTATGTAGATAGGTAATTTTATTCCAGGAAATCACTTACGTGCCTAGAAGAAATCATAGCAAAAAAACATTCGAAGGGGAAAAAAATGTTGAAAGGAGATTACTGAAGTCTGTAAACTCCAGCAAATGCTTGTGATGTGTGCGTGTGTTTTGTTTTTCTTTTTGAGACGGAGTCTCCCCTCTGTTGCCCAGGCTGGAGTGCAGTGGCACAGTCTTGGCTCACTGCAGCCTCCACCTCCTGGGTTCAAGCAATTCTCTTGCCTCAGCCTCCCGAGTAGCCAGGATTACAGGCGCCCACCACGATGCCTGGCTAATTTTTGTGTTTTTTGTAGAGATGGGATTTCACCATATTGGCCAGGCTAGTCTGGAACTCCTGACCTCAGGTGATCCACCCGCCTTGGCCTCCCAAAGTGCTGGGATTATAGGCGTGAGCCACTGCACCTGGCCTGTTTTGTTGTTGTTGTTTTTAACCATTTAAGTATTGAGTGCAGTGCGAGTTTTTTATTTTTTAAAAAATGTTTACCTTTGTTGAATTATTGCATTACTTTTACCTAATTTGGGGCATGGGATGTTTCTTTTCTTTTTTTTTTTTTTTTTTTGTTTTTTGAGATGACGTCTCACTCTGTCCCCTGGGCTGGAGTGCAATGACTCAATCTTGGCTCACTGCAACCCCCACCTCCTGGGTTCAAGTGATTCTTCTGCCTCAGCCTCCTGAGTAGCTGAGATTACAGGCGTCTGCCACCACACCTGGCTAATTTTTTATATTTTTAGTAGGGATGGGGTTTCACTATGTTGGCCAGGCTGATCTCGATCTCCTGACCTTGTGATTCACCCGCCTCTGCCTCCCAAAGTGCTGTGATTATAGGTGTGAGCCACTGCGTCTGGCCTATTTTTAATTTATGTCACTGACTTGAAGCTCAAGGGGGAGTTTATTTAATTTTTCTGTATTGGTCCATATGTAAGTAAAGAGGGGATGTTTCATTCTTTCAGGACTGTCTTTGGGAGTGTATTAGAAGGAAAAAGCGCTTTGCTCCCAGAAGAGTTCAAGTTTAAAAAAAAAAAATGACTCATGCCTGTAATCCCAGCACCTTGGAAGGCTGCGGCAGGAGGATCGCTTGAGGCCAAGAGTTTGAGATCAGCCTGGCCAACATAGTGAGACACCATCTATTTAAAAGAAAAAAAAAAACCAAAACAACCCCCCCACCCCCCACCCCCCTGCCACAGCACTGTGCTGACGACTCCCCTCAGCAGCGAGGACTCAGCCCTTCAGTCTTTCTGCACCTCGTAGGCTTGGGCCTAGCAGAGAGATAGAGATTAGGCTGACAAGCGCAGCCTGAACAGTGGCTAAAATAAATATGGGGGCCAAATGTGCAGTAAGGGGGGAAGCCTACGTGATGCTCAGGGCCTCTTCAGAAAGACCTTGCTAAATTAAATATTCCCAAGGCTTTGCCAGGAAGAGTGGACTGTAGGTGGAAACCCCTCGAGTCGGGGAGCAGCAGGTCCAGTCTGCAGTGCCAGGAGCTGAGCAAGCAAAGTCTTGCATATCAGCAGAGATTTGCTGGGCAGACATGGGCTGGGCTGGGAAGCTAAGGGTTGCTATGGTATCTGGCCCCAAGGCGGCTGTGGTGCTCTGCAGACTGGCTTGGGTTTTTCTAATGTTTTGAGACTCACTTGATCTCCGAGCTGTGACCAGCCCCTCTCTGCCTGGCAGGGGAAAGCCACCAAACTCTCAGGCCTTCCTTGTAGCTAAGGAGACCAGCAGAGGTGCTGCTGCTGGCTGCTGGGATCGCAGAGGCCGGGGTCTCTGGCATTGCTTTCCTGGAAAGGAGGGTCGGCACCTCTGGGACAGCCAGCAGTGTGGGAGCCTTTCCAGAGCGTGAATGGGCCCTCGGGAATGGAAAATCCAAGAGGCAACAAACCACCAGCAAGGAAATGCAGTGTGAGCGGCGGCTGCGAAGTCTGTGCGTTAAAATATACAGCACCCAGGGGACCTGTGTTGGAAGGGGAGCAAATTGGCAAGGCTGAGAGCGCCTTGGTTTTCTGTGCAAACAGGTCCAGCTGCAGAAACTAAGACTTGGGCTGAGTCGGGGAGAAGCCTTTCATGTTGAAATGGCAACGGGGCAAAGCAGGATGGAAACCTGTGTGTCTGATGGGAGAGGCCTGTGGCCTTGGCTTGTGGCTGGAGGGCCAGGCAGGGTGCCACCACCGCAGAGGTCAAGCATGAGTTCGGTCCTGACAAAACATGGGTCTCCACCTCCAACCTGGCTCAGCCTTTGCTCAGGAACCATGTGTATGTTTTCTCTCTCTTTTGTCTATAAAGGAGGTTTGAGGACATGGAGTAAAGGAGGAGCTTTGCAGATATTGGAGGGGCCACCAAGACCTCGCACTCACTGAGTTAGTCCAGGTCGTTTAAGAGTCATTTGCAGGCTAGATCTATTTTGTCCCATTCATCCATTCATCAGTGAGTTAAGCCCTCCCAGCCCTGCAGTTTTAGCCTTCGGCTCCGATTTGAGGGTGGAGGAGGGGGCTTTCCTGCTCAGCCATCCAACTCCTGGAAGAAGAAAGAGCCAGACCCCATGCTGAGGGGCTGCTCTGGTGGCAGGATGGCTTTGCTGCTTCAGCTCTCCATTGGAGGAAAGTTACCTGTTTCCTCCTCTGTAACACGGAAAGTGGGGCAAGAAAGCTGCCCCAAGGCCCCTCAAACTGTCCCATTTTGTGCATTCAAGTTGTGTGCCCCTGGCGAGGAGGATCTGGAACCGTTCCCAACCTTGTCTTTGTAGCTCTCTTTATAGGGCCAGGAAATTCCTCCTGCACATCCATATTTTCAAGTTTACTTTTAATATCCGCCATGACGCATTTTGGGAGTCAGGGGTCAGGAATAGTGTTCATGAAATCCAGTAACATTCTCTCACCCTTGTTCGAGCCTGGTCTGGGAAGCATCCCCTTCCTGGGCCCCAGAGGGATAGCCTGGCCCAGCCTGGCCTGGGGCATGTGGGCCACAGACCCCTCTGGTTGTGCTCAGATCTGAGCCTGTTCCAACCTTTATCTCCATCTCCCCATGGCTGGCCCAACAGACAGATTTATGAAGCTGACAGCGAGTTATTGAGAATTCCTCCCAGCGCCACGCAGGCACCTCAGCCCAGGGCTATCCCCTCCCCAGCAAGGAATCTGAGCTGCTGACTTTTCCTTCCTTTGCTCACCCCCACAGGCAAAACTTACCCACCCAGGCCAGACTCTCTGCTGCTAGTAGTCAGGGAATATGGTGTTGTGTGAGCCACAGTAGCAGCTACATCTGTTAATAGGTGAGCCCCGGTACTCACCTATTAACATGTCCACTTAAGTAAAGAAGCCTGACCCTGCTTATTTACTGAAGGGAGATTGTGTCCAGGTGTTGGTGACATTGGGGTTACAGACCTTTCATGTCCCCCATATCATACCTACCCCATGAACAGGAGAGAATGGCCACCTATTCTCAGCATATGCTTGGTTGTATTTTTAAGCCCTTTAAATATAAACGCGCATGTACACTTTTTTTTTTTTTTGAGACGCAGTTTGTTCCTGTTGCCCAGGCTGGAGTGCAATGAGATGAGCTCGGCTCACTGCAGCCTCTGCCTCGCAGGTTCAAGCGATTCTCCTGCCTCAGCCTCCCAAGTAGCTGGGATTACAGGCGCCTGCCACCACACCTGGCTATTAGAATTTTTATTTTATTTTATTTTATTTTTTTTTGTATTTTCAGTAGAAACTGGGTTTCACCATGTTGTCCAGGCTGGTCTCAAACTCCTGACCTCAAGAGATCCGCCCACCTTAGCTTCCCAGAGTGCTGGGATTACAGGAGTGAGCCACCTCTCCCGCCCACATGTGCACTTTTATTCTGCTTAAAAAAGTAATACATTTGTGGCTGGGAGAGGTGGCTGATGCCTATAATCCCAGCACTCTGGGAAGATGGGGGTGAGGGGGGTGGATCCTTGAGGTCAGGAGTTCGAG
>PVKP010038777.1:0-20651 GCA_004027715.1 Plecturocebus donacophilus
GGATTACAGGTACCTGCCACTGTGCCCAGCTAATTTTTTTGTATTTTTAGTAGAGATGGGGTTTCACTATGTTGGCCAGGCTGGTTTTGAACACCTGACCTCAGGTGATCTGCCTGCCTCAGCCTCCCAAAGTGCTGGGATTACAGGCATGCGCCACCGTGCCTGGCCAAGAAATTGATTTTTATTTAGTTGAATTTATCGGTCTTTTCTTTTGTGGCTTCTGAATTGAGTCATAGTTAGAAAAGCCTTCCTCCTTCTTAGGGTCATAAAGGAAAATTGTGTTTCCCTGTAATATTTTCAATAGCTTCATTTTTTACATATATATATTGGATCTCTTATGATATATATCCTGGTGTGCCATGTAAAATATGGATTCAATTTTATTTTTATTTTTTTGGAAGCTGTATACCCTGTTATCTGTAGGCCAATTAATAAATAATGCTAATCTTTCTTCTTAAAATATTTTCAAGATCCAAAAAGTTGGCAGCTCTTGCAGAAGCCTTAAAGGAAGTCTCCCTTACAAAGGCCCAGCTGGGGTTAGAACTGGAAGAACTAGAAGCAGCAGCGCTTCTTGTCCAGGAGGAAGAAACTGCATTAAAAGCACCCCATTCAGTTTCTGGGCAGCAGACACTTTCCTCCAGCTCTGAAGCAAGTGATTCGGAGGACTCGGACAGCACCGTGTCATCTGGAAATGAAGACTCAGACTCAGACTCAGAACAAGATGAACTCAAAGATAGTCCTCAAGGTCCCTTTCTTGAAGAAAGGAGTGCCCTTCTTATTGTTGATGGTGGAGTATGCAGAAACACAGCCGTGCAGGAGTCTGATGTCAGTCAGGGAAAGCTACTTGCCTCTTCCCGGCCCCTTGGACCATCTGGGCCTCTGATAGAGGAGCTTGGGGAACAACTGAAGACCACAGTTCAGGTTTCTGAACCCAAGGGCACCACTGCTATAAACCACAATATGCAAGAGAGAGACAGCCGTCAGACACCAAATAATTGACTCTTAAGTGGTTGTACTCATTGTTGAGAAATATGTTAGAGTTGGTTTCGTTTACTGAATGAGAATTCCACATTTTCAGCTTGTAATTTTTCTTAGTATACACAGTCAGCCCACTGTATTCGTGGGTTCCACATCTGTGGATTCAACCAACTACAGATCAAAAATATTTAAGAAAAAATTGCATCTATACCAAATGTACAGATTTTTTCTTGTTATTATTCTCTAAATAATACAGTATAACAATTTCCACAGCATATACACTGTATTGGGTAATATAAGTAATCTAGCGAGGATTTAAAGTATACAGGAGGATGTGGGTAGGTTATATGCAAATATTGCACCCTTTTTTATCAGGGACTTGAGCATCTGAGGATTTTGGCATCCTCGGGGGTCCTGGAACCAGCCCCCCACAGATACTGGGATGACTTTATGACATTGTTTTTCAATCAGTGAATGTTTATACCTTTTGATTTCCTTGCCGCAGCTGTGAAGATAAAGTTCAAAAATATTTATACCAAGGTGTAGCTAATATTTCAAGCTGAAAATAATAGTTTTACTGCCAGTGTCTCCAGAATGTAGAGCCCACTAATATTTTTATTTTAGCTTTACTGAGGTATACTTGACACCCAATAAACTGCACATATCTAAAGTATATATGTGTTGGCATAAGTATACCCCACGTGAAACTATCACCGTGACCGACATGAGGAACATCATCCCCAAGTACCCTCCTGCCCCATTACTAGTTTGCATGTCCTAGAATTCTATGTAAATTGAATCATACAACATAGATCCCTTTTTGATCGGGCCTATTTTACTCAGTGTAATTATTTTGAGATTCACTTGTGTGGTAGCATGTGTCAAGACTTTTTGTTTTTGTGTTTTTCATTGCTGAGTACTAGTTCATTGATTAGATTTGTTCATTGACCTATCGATGGACACTTGGGTTGTTTCCAGTTTGGGTCTGTTAAAAATAAAGCTGTTATGAATATTTGTATACAAGTCTTTGCGTGGATGTATGCTTTCATTTCTCTTAGGTAAATATCTGACAATGGAATGACCGAGCCATGTGGTAGGTGGGTGTTTAATGTTTTAAGAAAATGCCGAACTGTTCTCCAGCATGGCAGTTCCATTTTACATTCCCACCAAAAGTCATAGTTTATGAGAGTTCCAATCTTGCACCTGCTTGTCATTGATATGCTCAATCTTTTAAACTTCCACCATTTTTATAGATGTGTAGTGGTGTTTCATTGTGGAAGTGTCTGTTCAAATCTGCGTGTGTGTGTGTGTGTGTGTGTGTGTGTGTGTGTGTCTTTGAGACAGGGTCTTACTCTGTCTCCCAGGGTGGAGTGCAGTGGTGCAATCTCTGCTTACTGCAGCCTCGACCTCCCAGGTTCAAGTGATCCTCCCACCTCTTCCTGAGTAGGTAGAACCACAGACTTGCTCCACCGTGCCCTGCTAATTTTGTAGTTTTTATAGAGATGGGGTTTCACCATGTTGCCCTGGCTGGGATGTGATTTTTTAGAGTTCTTTTTGTTTGTTTGTTTTTGTTTTGTTTGTGGGTTTTTTTGTATTTTTGTTGTTGTTGTTGTTGTTGTTGTTGTTGTTGTTGTTGTTCTTTGTTTTTTGAGATGGAGTCTCACTTTGTCACTCAGGCTGGAGTGCAGTGGTGTGATCTTGGCTCACTGCAACATCTGCCTGTTGGGCTCAAGCAATTCTCATGCCTCAGCCCCCCAAATAGCTGGGACTACAGGTGTGTGCCACCGTGCTGGTAAAAAATATAAAAATAAAAAAAATTAAAAAAATAAATTTTTTTATTTTTGGAAGAGACGGGGTTTTGCCATGTTACCCAGACTGGCCTTGAACTCCTGAGCTCAAGCAATCTGCCTGCCTCGGTCTCCCAAAGTACTGAGATTACAGGCATGAGTGGCCACTCTAGGCAGTTTTGAAAGCTTTTAATAAATTCTGGATACAAGTCTTCATTAGTTTTTTTTTTTTTTTGGCATGCCTCATAATCTTTGGATGCCACATGTTGTGAATTTTATCTTCTTAGGTGCTAGATATGCATTCTTAAATATACTCTTTAGCTTTGTTTAGAGATGCAGTCCAGTGACATGGGAATAGTTCGATCCTTATGGGTCTTGCTTTGTAATATGTTAGGCAGGTCTGAAGCGGTGCTCAGTCTAGGGCAAATTATTCCCCAGTGCTGGTTTTCCTGAGTGCTCTACCATGCCTTATGAATTAGGAACTTTCCAGCCTAGCTGATTGAACTCACATGGTTCTCTGAGGACTGTTCTCTCTAGAGTCTGTGTGTTTGTGTGTGAGTTCTGTCGCTCAGCCTGGAGTGCAGTGATGTGATCTCAGCTCATTGCAACCTCCGCTTCCCAGGTTCAAGTGATTCTCCTGCCTCAGCCTCCTGAGTACCTGGGATTACAGGCGGGCACCACCCACTTGACTAATTTTTTGAATTTTTATTAGAGATGGGTTTTTGCCATGTTGGCCAGGCTGGTCTCAAACTCCTGGCTTCAGGTGATCCGCCCACCTCAGCCTCCCAAGCTGCTGGGATTATATGCGTGAGCCACCACACCTGGCCCCCTCTGATTTTTTCAGATGGTTCTAGAAGAGGGTGTCTCTCTCTCTCTCTCTCTCTCTCTCTCGCTCTGAAGCTGTGTCCTGCAATGTTAGCTTCCTCGGTCTCCCCAAGTCCTCAGCTCTGTCTTTGACTCCAGAACCCACTGGGTTCTGCCTGGGTTGTCCTTCCCTGCAGAGCATGGAAAGTCTTTCAAGGCAGTAGGTAAGGCAGTCATAGGTCTCACCTTGTTTTCTGTCTCTCAGGATCACTGTCTCATTGCCTGAAGTTCAGAGTTTTGAAAGCCATGGTGTTCTGTATTCCTCCCGTTTCTCTGCTTTGGTTATGTCTTGACAGGAGAGTAAATCTGGTCCCTGTTACTCCATTGCGACTGGAAGTGTAAGTCTCCATTAATAGTTTAAATATGAATTTTCCCACTTGAGTTGAAGCTGCTGGGGAGGTAGGGCCTTGTTAACACTGAATCTTCAATGTCCATCTTCTCAAGCACTCCATAAATATTTGTTGAATGAATGAACAAATGGGATAAACCAATTTGCTTTGAGGAAATGAAATCGGATCTATTAATCTCAGTAGCATCATTAATTTCAAGAAAGGGTATGATGCTTTTTACTTGGGGTTTGTGAAGGTTGTGAGTATTCGTACTTTTTGAGTTTGTATTAACATGATCCTGGGGTGACTACGGCACTTAAAATGCATGTGAACTCCTGAACACTGTAACTGCTTTGTTGGAATGTGTTCAAGACTTCTCTCAGCCTCCCTGGAGAGCTTCCAAATCCTTATGACCACTGGAAATGGCATTTCTCCTCACTAGAACATTACCTGAAGCCAGTTTGAAAAAACATTATCCGTAACTCCCTCATTTACTCCCACTGAAGTCAAGCCAGTTAAGCAAATCCACTCTTGTCTAAAAGTTTAAAGCCATGGAAGTTTTCTTCCTTCCATCATTTTCTGTCCTTAGGAATCTTGACAGGATCTGCTTCAGTGAGACTTGTCTTGGGTAGAAAAACCTGTTATTCCCTTCCTCAAAGAATGAGCAAACATGATCCTTCCCGGACATCCTCAAAGCCAGGGAGCTCATTAAACAACCCTCATGAGTATTAAAGACAACGTGAATGAGCTGTTTAATTTCAGAGTCCATGTTGGCAGTGTTTCTCTTACCCTTTCTTTGTTCACAGAGGTTGAAGCTTTGTTATATCACATTACTCTGTTTAAGATGGGCTGAGAATACTATACTACACTATCTCAGTAACCCAAAACACATCTGAAGGTGCTGCCTTTTATTATTTTAAACTAGACAACCTGCCAGGCAACTTTAGGGATCTCCTATAACTATATGGGTTTCCCAGAACCCCTAGGTGTTGGGAGATAAAAAAATAAGTTGAGGAAAGAGCAAGGAAGAGACCCAGTGACTGCCTAGTCGCAGCTCAGTGGGAAGAACCAAGACTTGAGGGTTGACAAGATGCAGCCTCCAGTTCAAGCCAGCTCCACAGTGGCTGGCTCACAATGGGGAGACCCCAAACTCTATACCTTTCCCTTCATCTTAATGGGGCCAGGTGCAGTGGCTCATGCCTGTAATCCCAGCACTTTGGGAGGCTGAGGTGGGCAGATCACTTGAGGTCAGGAGTTTGAGACCAGCCTGGCCAACATGGTGAAACCCCATCTCTACAAAAAATACAAAAAAAAAAAGTAAGCTGGACATGGTGGCTGGCAGGCCTCTGTAGTCCCATCTACTCGGGAGGCTGAGGCAAGAGAATCACCTGAACCTGGGAGGTGGACGTTGCAGTGAGCCGAGATCGGGCCACTACTCCAGCCTGGGCGACAAAGTGAGACTGTCTCAAAAAAAAAAAAGAAAGGAATAGATGAGATCAGGCACGTTCAGGGTGGTATGGCCATAGACAGAAATGGAAATAGAACTGCTTTTATTGCTTGCCTTCCAGTGCTAGGAGACTGTATGTTCAAAGCGCCTTTATAAACTGGAAAATGTTAAACCAGCGTAAGGGTTTAATATTATTGTCTGACTTCCCAGAGCTAAACAGTGCTCTATTTAGCTACCTAACAACAGGTCACTGGGGGAGACGGCCCTGTGAAAATGAGTCAGCCCTGCTAATCGCCACAGAGGCAGGCTAGTGGTAAAAGTCTATACAGTTCAGCAGATTAGATAGAAATATTAATTATGCCAATGAATCACAGCATTGCCTCATCTTCTAAGCTTGCATTATCATTGACCTGTTTTTCTATGTTCTGTCTCTCTTGTCCCATTATCCTTGAAGAATAATCAGAGGTTTCGCTGTGGGCATGGCCAGTTTTAGGTGCTGGTAACTAAGGTGGTATCATCTTTCACTGGCACAAGATTAATCTGCAAATGAGACAAGGCTGCTCCCGACTGCATTCTAAATTGGTTGACAGCTGAGGAGTGGTTTTCACACCTGCTAATGAAAAACCCACTTGGGTTACATGGATCAAATTCTATTATTAATACCAAGAATTGGGAGTAGAGAGAGGGCCGTATTTTAAGACTTTATAAAATTATTAAGAAAAAAAAAGACTCCTGGATATCTATTTTGTTACAGAGATTTTTATTACTTTATATGTTGCAACTGGAAATTGACCTGTATAGTCAATGATGACAAAACAGATACTTCTAAAAGAAATGGAAATGAGTTTAAAACTTAGTATAGGAATAAAACTATAAATACACATCCAATCCTAAGAATGTATCAATTATAAAATCATTAAAGATGCAGAAACCCCCTGTGTATAAAATGACCTGTCATTTAATGTCACTGCATGTCAGGTAAATTCAAATTAAGCCTCATAAACACACATCTCTGATTGTTTAGTCAGGGGTCTCCATTAGAGCAAAGGAAAGATTGCAAATGTTTCTTTAACATCATTCCATCTAAGTCCCTGATGGAATTTTTGTGATCTGCTTCTTTTCGCTCCTGTTTTCTGAGTGTGTTATATATAGTTTCAATCCATACCAAATGAAGGAAGCATTGATTAGACTTGATTTAAGGCAGCAAGTGATAAATGCAGCTGGGAAATTGATTCATGTCTCTCAAGTGACTGGGGCACAGCCATCCACAGTTGACACAACTCTTGTCTCAAGGCTGGAGAAAACAAACAGGCAAACACATGTCAAACAGATAAATGACTCTGCTGTTTTGAGCTCTCCGTGGAGGCCATTTGTTTCCTAGATAAGGAAGACTGCTCTCCAAAGTCATGAAAAGATAAGTGAGAGGAAAACGATGAATGTGGATTTGGATGCCCAGGCATTGAGAAGAAAACAGAAAGGGTTTACCTCCAGGAAGGATCTTGCTTCATTTCCCTCCAACATGCTGGGAGCAGCACTCCAAATGCTCTGTCTCCATATTTTAAGTGTTCATAGTGGTATGCTGGTGTCTTGGAAGCTATTTCCAAAGAAATCTTTCCTGACTGCTCTTATTGGAGTGAGCATTCAGAGAAGAATCAGCAAGAACAGCTAAGACTTAAGAGCCCAACTTACTGTCCCCTGGCCAGGGCCAGTTGGTCTGAAATAGTGATAGTTCCAGTAGTTTGGCCACCAGCCCAGAAACCCCCTGAAAACAATAGTCCCATTGGAATCCAGTGCCTCTATGTAGAGCCTCACCCATAATACAAAATATTTACTGCATTTGTGTTTCCTCTACATGCTTTGTGTTTTCCCACCTTGATGTTTGCTTCTGCCTTGCTCTCCCTTTTCCCTTCTGTTAGTTTGCATGTTTACATCTCACCCATCCTTCAAGGCCCCCCATTCAAATGCCACTTCCTCCAGGTCACCCTTCATTGCTGCAGACTAGAAATAAATTCCTTCCTCTGAACTCCCAGAACAATTTGTAACAGTCTTAGAGTATTTATTGTTCCCTGCAGGGTAAATATGGATCTCCTATCTTCTTTTTTGGGGGGCGGGGGGCACAGAGTCTCACTCTGTCACCCAGGCTGGAGTGCAGTGGTGCAATCCCAGCTCACTGCAACCTCTGCCTCCTGGGTTCAAGCGATTCTCCTGCCTCAGCCTCCTGAGTAGCTGGGACTACAGGCATGCACCACCACGCTCAGCTGATTTTTGTATTTTTAGTAGAGATGGGGGTTCCACCATTTTGGCCAGGATGGACTCAAATTCCTGACCTTGTGATCTGCCTGCCTCTGCCTCCCAAAGTGCTGGAAGCTACTGCACCCCACCTCCTATCTTCTTTACTAGAGCACAGACTTCAGTATCTGTTTTAGCTCTGGATCTCACACGATGTTCTGTCCACACACCTTCAAACGACACTTGTTAGATGAAAAACCAAATCAAGCGGACTAGGTAACTATAGAGCTCAAATGAATACATGGCCTCCAGCACCTGACTGCTCATGACTAGCTAGTCATCCTGACCGAGCTCAGGCTATGTTGCCTTTCTTTGGTTTTCATTTGTTTCATAAGTCTTTATTCTCTTATATTTTGAATATGACTTCTGCCAACTTTCTAAGCAGGAAGATCAAGTGTGTCTTTCCTCCTCCTCCTTCTCCTGGGTATGGAGTCCTCCCCTGGCCTAATCGGCACATATGTTCTATCTTTTCCTGTTGCCGTCCCTCCCCAACGCTGAATTCCCTGCATTCTCCACCCACTGCCCCCTAGGCTGGCAGGTGGAAGGTTAGTTGACAGAGAACCTGAAAAGTCCCCACTCTGGGAGTGCCCCCGGACATGGTGGACACCATCCCAGTGAATCAGGGCCAAGTCCTGCTGGAAGAGCCTTGAATCCAAGGCAAGCCAGAGGGATTGGAGCATGAAAGAGATTCTTATCTTCTAAAGCAGTGAGTTCCAGAGTTCTGTATTGACTTCTACAGAGTTAAAATGGAAACAAAACTAACTAGGGTAGAGTGCAGAGGGTGCTGACCTAAAGCTGCTGACTTTTCATTCTGCATGTGCACCTCTAACCAAACCCAGCCAGTATTCCAACTGAAAACATCCTTTCATAAAAGCCTGTTAATGCCCAAAAGTAGGATATTTCAGGATAAAGATCAGCCCTCTAAACTGGACATAATTAGCTTTAAGAAAAACTCAGCTGGGCGCAGTGGCTCATGCCTGTAATCCCAGCACTTTGGGAGGCCTAGGTGGGTGGATGGCCTGAGGTCAGCAGTTCGAGACCAGCCTGACCAATGTGGCAAAACCCTGTCTCTACTAAAAATACAAATAATTTAGCTGGGCATGGCTGTAGTTCCAGCTACTTGGGAGTCTGAGGCACTTGAACCCTTGAACCCGGGAGGCAGAGGTTGCAGTGAGATGAGATCACGTCACTTCACTCCAGCCTGGGCGACAGAGTGAGACTCCATCTCAAACAAAACAAAACAAAACAAAACAAAACAAAACAAAACAAAACAAAACGAAAAAACTCTCTCCCCTGAGAAACCACAGCTACCATTGAGAAATGTTAAGTTTATGAATATTGATGTTGAGAAATGCTAAGTTTATGAATATTGGTGAATGCTAAGTGTATGATAGAATCTATTGTTTCCTAGGGAGAACAATGGTAAGGAAAAACAGCCCCCCTCCACCCCACATGGGGCGTTCCCAGGTGGCAGGACAATGTATAAATAGCATACACTGATTAAAACAATTCTTTAAGATATCTGACCCTGCCCCCGTGGCTCCCGCGTGGAAAATACTTTTTAGTTTGTCTGTGATCCATGGTAAGCGGGCAACAGCTGCCGACTTGGCATATTTTGTGTTATGAGAAAATACTGAACATCTGTTAGCTAATAATAATCACCTGTTCAGAAGAGAATAAATGCGTGAATCAGAGTCTCCTCGGGGCCCTTCAGTCTGGAATGCTGTCAGCCCCTGAGGCTCTCAGCTCAGAAGGCTGTCGGCCCCCCAGATAGACCCATTTTGCTGTTCTATCTGGATGTCTGCCTCTCAGTTCCTTCAGCACTGTCTGGGTGGGGGTCTCTATGGCTGAGCTGGTGCTCGGTTAGCTACCTTTTCAGTTTCTCTATTTTCCATCTTTTTTCTGTGTAGATGAGTAAACACGTGTATTTTTTAAACAAAATTGTAATCGTGTACTACATAAATTTATATCCTTTTTTCTCTTCTAACCTGTTTCCCATGTCACCAAATAACCTCCCAAAGTATGACTTTATAACTGCATTTATTCCTGTTGCATTGACAGCAATTGCTCTCAAATGTAAATCTGATTAGTGAGGATTTTCCTATTTAGTAGTAAATTTGCCAAGCATGGATGCCTAGATCCTCGAGGTGCTTCTTCAGCAGCTTTTCCTCTGTTGTGTTATAGCAACATGGTTTGTTGCCTTTTATGTTATTATTTTTGTCTTTTTATTTTTAGTGATGGGGTCTCACTCTGTTGCCCAGGCTGGAGTGCAATGGTTTGATCAGAACTCACCAAACTCCTGGGCTCAAGGGATCTTCCCACCTCAGTCTCCTGAGTAGTTGGGACTAAAGGTGTGTGCCACCACACCCAGATGCATGGTTTATTTTAAAGGCAACATAATTGTCCCTCATTATCTGTGGGAGATTGGTTCCAGGACCTCCTCGGATAGCAAAATCCAGGGATGTGCAAGTCCCTTATATACAATGGCATAGTAGTTGTGGATAACCTACCTACATTCTCTTGTATGCTTTAAACCATCTCTAGATTACTTATAATATCTAACACAATGTAAATACTATGGAAATTGTTATACTGTATTGTTTTTAAAATATGCATTATTTTATTGTATTTTATTATTTGTCTGAATATTTTCAGTCTGGTTGGTTGAAGTCATGGATGTGAAACCCAGGATATGGAGGGCTGATTGCATCCCC
This sequence comes from Plecturocebus donacophilus, assembly GCA_004027715.1. Lineage (NCBI taxonomy): Eukaryota > Metazoa > Chordata > Mammalia > Primates > Pitheciidae > Plecturocebus > Plecturocebus donacophilus. The sequence goes on from PVKP010038777.1 coordinate 10,409, forward strand.
TTGAATTAGAGGAGAGACAGGAATGTAGTAACACCTGTCATTTGTTGAGTGACTGCATTATGCCAAGCACTGTGCTAGGCTGTTTGTCCTCAGCATGTCAAGCAGGGGCCTGTCTCCTCTCCTTTTTTTTTTTTTTTTTGAGATGGAGTTTTGCTCTTATCACCTGGGCTAGAGTGCAGTGGCACGATCTTCACTCACTGCAACCTCCCCTCCCAGGCTCAAGCGATTCTCCTGCCTCAGCCTCTCACATACCTGGGATTATAGACAGCCACCATCACATCTGGATAATTTTTGCATTTTCAGTAGAGACAGGGTTTTGCCATGTTGGCCAGGCTGGTCCCAAACTCCTGACCTCAGGTGATCCATCTGCCTTGTCCTACCAAAGTGCTGGTATTACAGGCATGAGCCACCGCACCCAGCCTCCTCTCCTTCTGTAGCCACAGATTCTGCCAATGGAAGGGACTTTGGGCATAGTGACACCCTGTGGCTCTGCTCTTAGCTGACTGGATTGGACTTGAACTTGACCCAAGAGCTGACTGTGGGGTCAACTGGCCTGGAAAGCTTTACTAATTCAGGGGTTCTTGACTCTGGCTACTTAAACCATCCAAGAAACTTTTCAAAAATACCAGCACTTAGTCCCCTCCACAGACAGTGGCATCAGAATCTCTAAGGGTGTCTAAATAAGAGCTAGGATAATCCAATTCCTGCTCCCAGAAATTTGAATTGGAAAATGAAGAGAGGATCAGGCCCTTGACAGTTACTGAAAGTAAGAGATGTGTTAAGAAAATCACAGGGTGAATCTGGAATCAGCTTTGCAAACTCAACTCAGGAAGGAGGAAAAAGTGTGAATTAGGTGGACCTATGTAATGGAGAAAAGATACAGGCGAGAGGGTGAAGACAGCAGCTGGTCATGGGAGTGACTGGGTGTAAAAGGATGCAGACACGTGGAGTTGTCATCACTCTCAAATGAACATTCGCACACTGCTGCTTTAAGGTCCCAAGAGCAGCCCTGGATGTCCATACCACCCTTTCATCAGTCTAAGGCTCCTTAGGCCTGAGCATTAGGGCTATGCTAACTTTGCAAGCTCAGAGGACATCCATTTCCCTGTTGCTGATCGAATTGGAGGGCTTTTTTATACGTAACAGGACACTTGACACAACTGCTTCAAACAGTAAAGAGGATTTATTAGTTTATGAACTGAAAAGTCCAGCAGTAGAATGGATTTCAGGAGAGGCTTAACCCAGCCATCCAACAATGTGCCCAAAGCCCCCGTCTTGTTTCTCTGCACCACCATCCTCAATGCTGACTTCATCCCAATTTGGACACCTTTCATGTCTCAAGATGGCTGCCAGCAGCTCCTGCAGCTACCTACTTTCTTCTTGCCATCTGTCAGAAAAGGGATTATCTGTGTCCCAGCCTCCCCAGCAAATGTCCTCAGATTCACTCTGATTGGATGCGTTTGGGTAAACACTGACTCAGTCATTGCTGGCCACTGAAATGGAATGTGCTGGTTGGCTTTGTCTGAGTCATATGGTCATTCCTGGAGCCGAAGGCAAGGTCACGGGGACTTCGGGAGATGGAGGATGGAGCACAAAACCAGGAAGGTTACTGATAAACGTCCACCACCCTTTCACCAGTGCTCCCATGTGCAAAGCTCAGCTCTCCCTTCAGGAGAGGAGGGGTGAGCTGACAGGTGTCAGCTGCCACACCTTCGTCTCGGGATCCACCCCAGTGTTTACGCTGAGGCCACACTCTACCCGGCCTGTTCCCAGCAGCTGGTCAGAGCAAGGTGCTGGAGCTGGGCCATTCCTGCCCAGTGAGTGGCTCCCCATACCCTCCACAGCTTCTCCAGCTGCACTGCACTGTGGGCCGCTTCTACCCAGTCGTTCTTCTCGGCCTTCTCCTTTCATACTCGCCTGTCTTCCTTGTGGTCTGCTCCCTGCCCCACTCCTGTTTCCTTTTCCCTTTATCCTTCCTTCACAGATATTGCGTTTCTAATTCTATCTTGGCTTCTGCTTCCCAGAGAACTAAACCGACACATCCTGGTTTTCCGAGCTACTCTCTGAGTGTGCCTCTGAATTTCAGAGGAGCTCAGCTCACACCCACTTGGCTCCACAGTGCCTGTGGGGTCGAGACTATCTCCAATATACAGAAGGGAAGCCAGGGTTTGAGGCTGAGTAGCTTGCCTGATGTCACCCATGCAACACGGGGAGCCTTGGCTTCCGAACCCCATCTTTATCTCTCTGCAGCCCGTGCTCTCTACCAGCTCTAGGTGCTGTTCCTGGTAGAGCCTGAGGAGATGGCTTGAGTCACTCAAGAAGAGGGTGGATCGCAGGGCGTGTTCCCCGCAGTGGGCTTTCTTTGAATCATTCGCACCTGGGGGAGGAAGGAAGCGGAGGGGATTGTCGGTGGATGGACGCGATCTCTGTACTGGGGGCGGGAGGGGGGTTGCCACGTTGGGCACCGGCACTTGAAAAGTCACACGTTACCACGAAGGGCTTCATTTGCACACAAACCATCCTGCATGATGTTTAAAAGCAAAGGGCAAAGTCAGACGTTGCTCCAGGGCCCGGAAAGCCAACTGCGAAGCAGGCGGGCGGCCCCGCGTGGTCCCTGCTCCCACGGTCCCGGATCAGTGAGAGAGCCTGCGAGCCAACCCGCTAATTCGCGGCATCGGCCACCAATGTGTCTAATTAGGTTGCATAACCACCCAGCTCTCCCCGGGCCGCGCGAGGCCCGCAGGCTGAACGAGCGGGTGTTGCTCCTTCGGATCCTCGGGCGCCGCGGGGCGGGGCGGGGGCCACTGCGCGTGCGCGCGAACCGGGCGGGGCGGGGCCCAGCGCAGGTGCCTCGAGGAGGGGCTCCCAGCGGCAGGTGCAGACACCAGGCTCACTGAGGCTGAAGTGTATGCTTAATCACAGTCGACTGAGGGGCTGTTTTATTTAGGAATTTAAAGAGGCAGTTCCCGGTGAAGTTCTGAACGGAGCTACGGAAGGTCGCGGTCTGGAAGCTCCTGGGAGGAGAGGGGTGACATCAGTGGCTTTCTTTGGAGGTAGGCACACGCAGGATTTCCTGGGATGTGGAAACAATCACCTGGAATATGAGGAGGTGTCCTAGAAGAGTCAGTGCCCACTTCCATCCCAACCCCGTTCCCAAACTGATGAAATTGGCACGAAGCAGATCCCTAATTCACAAGCGTATGTTACTCCTGCCAATAACACAGTATTTCTGTTTCTGTGGAGACCTGGGTCTCTTTGCACCATTGAAGCTTCACCTATGGAGTATGGAACAGAGAAGACGATCAAAAATAGGGCCTTCTTGGAACCAAATACCAGTAACAGTTCTCACATGCCTAGCTAGCCCTTCACAGATTGCAAAGGGCTTTCTTCTACCTTGCCTCGTTTTCAGCAGGGGCAGGCAGATGATCCCATTTTAAAACGAGGAACCCGAGAGAGAGCTCAGTCTCTCCCCAGGGTGAGCACAAGGTGCAGTGGGAATTGAGGACTTAGTGAGTGGAGGTCACCGTGGGAGCCATGGAAGAACTCCCAAAGAAAGGATGAAAAAGGAGTTGGTTGAGCAGAGGGACACTGGGTGTGGGGATTCATGTCTCAAGTGGAGAGATGTGATGGGTGAGGGAACCAGATTGCTCAGGGTGGCTGGGACACGGGAGGGTTAGCAAAGCTGGGGGATTGGAGGGCAACCCACAGAAAGATACATCCACTTGTGGGCCCAGATTCAGCATTATGTCACATTAAGAAAAAGGGAGAAAGAAATCAATCCAGTATCCATAGTAATTGAAAAGCAATTGAATATTTATTGTAGCCTCTGGTGCACTTCATTTGTAAGGCACAGCCAATACAGCTGGCCCTCTATATCCGTGGGTTCCGCATTCCTGGATTCAACCAGCTCTGGGTGGAAAACCATTCAGAAAAAAATAAAAAGGATAATACTGTCTGTACTAAACATGCACAGGCTTTCTTTCCATGTCATTGTTCCCTAAACAACATCGTATAACAACAATTTCCATAGCACTTATAAGTAATCTAGAGATGACCAGAAGTATGTGGGAGGATGCAGATAAGTTATGTGCAACTTCTATGCCAATTTTTGTCAGGGACTTGAGCATCAGCAAATTTTGGTATCCTGGGGGTCCTGGAACCAATCTCTTGCAGATACTGAGGGACAGCTGCATTATAATAATCTTCTTTTTCTTTCTTTCATTCTCTTACTCTCTTATCATAGCCACTGCTCCCAAAGATGCATCTTTCCCCTTCCAAATTTCCCCAGTTCTCCTTTAGATTCTGCCTTCACAGCTTTCTCGCCTCTCCTCTGCTTCTCCCCTTCTGTAGCTGTGATTTTAACCCTACAGTGTCTTTTTAATTAATTAATTAATTTTCTTTCTTGGGAGACAGTCTTGCTTTGTTGCCCAGGCTGGAGTACAGTGGCATAATCTCAGCGCACTGCAACCTCTACCTCCTGGGTTCAAGCAATTCTCGTGCCTCAGTCTCATGAGTAGCTGGGACTACAGGTGAACCTCACTATACCTGGCTAATTTATTTTTATTTTTAGTAGAGATGGGGTTTCACTATGTTAGCCCAGCTGGTCTCGAACTCATGAGCTTAGTCAATCCACCCATCTCAGCCTCCCAAAGTGCTAGGATTACAGGCATGAGCCACCACACCTGGCCTAACCCTGCAGTATCTTTATATTTCCTTCCCAGTTTAAACTCTGCCCGCTCTGTGGCTTTTTCCACTTACGAAAATGGAAAGAGATTATTGCAGGAGTCAGCAAACCAGGGCTCGCAGGCCACATCCATCCCCTTGTATAGCCTGCAAACTGAGGATTTTTTCTTACTTTTTTTTTTTTTTTTGAGGAGTCTCACTCTGTTGCCCAGGCTGGAGTGCAGTGGCACGATCTTGGCTCACTACAACCTCCACCTCCCGGGTTCAAGCAATTCTCCTGCCTCAGCCTCCCAAGTAGCTGAGATTACAGGTGCCCACCAGCACACCCGGCTAACTTTTTTGTAATTTTAGTAGACATGGGATTTCACCATGTTGGCCAGGCTGGTTTTGAACTCCTGAACTCGAGTGATCCACCCACCTTGGCCTCCCAAAGTGCTAGTATTACAGGCGTGAGCCACTGCATCCAGCCCAAACTGAGGATTTACCAAAAATAAACTTTTTAATGACTGGAAAGAATTTAGGGAACTGTCTTTTCTCTCTAGTTATGTAAGTATTTATCTAATAGCCTTGATTCTGCCCCTTGGTCAATAAAACTTAGCATATTTTACCACCTGGCCCTTTACAGAGAAAGGTTGCCAATCCATGGTTTAAGAGAAGAGGTTTATGGACACCTATCCAGCAGGATTTTGGATGCCTGCCCATGGCTTCTGGGGTTTCCATGCCCTCCTGGGGGAGGCTCTGCAGAAAGCGGGGCAAGAGGGATGAGGCTGATACTACACTTAATCCCACCAGAGGGGTGGGCCCATGGCCTGGGTATGGCCAATCAGAGATCCTGTTTTTCTGGCCACAGTAATTGGTTCAGGAATAAGCAGATGTCTCAAGCTTAGTTAATCAAAGTCTTACTTGGGACTTTGGCCAGAACTACTAGAAATGATACTTTTTCTGAGTTGGTAAGCTGGAAGGAAGCTATTTTTGAGAGGATGATTATCTTTGTAACTATATGAGGAGAACCTTTACAGAAAAGAAATTGTATGTACCAGAAAGCAGACATGGAAGGAAGAAGGGAGGGGTGGGGGAGAGAGACAGAGAGACAGAGAGAGAGTGTGTGAGAGAGAGACACACACAGAGAGACTGACACATCTGACATTGTTTGAGAGTCAGCACCCAGCCACCCCTAAAGCTCTGCTTCTCTCTCTCTCTCTCTTTCTCTCTCTCTCTCTCTCTCTCTCTCTCTCTCTCTCTCTGTCGCTCTCTCTTCCTTAGGCTGAATTGGACAGAGTTCAGTTACTTATATCCAAACACATTCTGGGCAATATATGGGCTTTACCAGGTAGTTTAGAACTTTGGGTTTCTCCCCTTGGCACCCACAGTCCCTACTATGTAACTTTCAGTGCCCTCTCACTCTGACTCTGGACTCTGAGTGACTTGCTTTGGCCAATGGGCTGCTTGCAAACATGACGTAGACACAGTGGGACTTGTATTGTCTTTGGTAGCTCTTGCAGCTCTTCTGAGCCCATATAACTTTCCCAGTCTGGGCCACCGCATGCTGTTAGACATATAGAGCCAAGATGAGCCATTCCACCCTCTTGACCAACCAGCCTCGAGCTAGGATGGCTGGAAGCCAACTGTAGGCCGTGAATGATCACAGCAGAGAATAGTGGAAGAACCGCCGGCGCTGAGCCCAGCCCACAGAATTATGAGATAAACAAATGGTAGGTGTTTTAAAGCACTAAGTTTTGGGGTGATTTGTTAGGCAGCAAAAGCTGATCCGTAGGCAAAAGGTGATAAAAGGATTATGAAAGGCTCTAAAGGACAGCAGCTTATCACTTGGTGGCTCTTTTAATATATAAGAAAAACAAAGGACCATAGTATTGAAATACTGCCCAAGCTTAAAACAACCTCAGTTCTAGACCACCAATACATGAACAAGGAGTCTGGAACATGTACTAAATTCCTAGCATAGCCACCTTGGCAGGAACCCTACTGAGAAATCCATGCCTGGCACTGCCATTACACAGCCGTACTGGGCAGCTCCTACTGCAGGCATCATGGCTAGCACAAATTTTGTCTCTAGGATGAGGGGATCAAGTATGTATTTGAAAATGTAGAATTCCTCTTATTTGTTTCCTAAAGCTAAGATACTAAGAGTCAAAATGCAATAGCACAATCCTCCCTGGTGATCTAGTGGTTAGGATTCAGTGCTCTCAAAATGCAATAGCATATTGAATGTCTACTGTATGCCTAATGTTAGCAGCAACCATGTTTTTCTTCTATACATCTGACTTAGTACACTTTCATTCTCATTTATTAGGGGTGAATTGCTAGATGCAATGTACCATTTTCTCCTTATGTGAGGTTGTTCATGTCAAATATTAAAGATATGACTACTACTCATACTAATGATGGCTTGCAGTAGGCCCGGCTCGGTGGCTCACGGCTGCAATCCCAGTACTTTGGGAGGCCAAGGTGGGCAGATCACTTGAGATCAGGAAATCAAGACCAGACTGGCCAACATGATGAAATACCATGTCTACTAAAAATACAAAAATTAGCTGGACGTGGTGGCATGCTCCTGTCATCCCAGCTGCTCGGGAGGCTGAAGCCGGAGAATCCCCTGAACCTGGGAGACAGAGATTGTAGCGAGCTGAGATTGTGCCACTGCACTCCAGCCTGGGCAACAGAGTGAGACTCTATCTCAAAAATAAAAGTAAAAATAAAAATAAAAATAAAAATGATGGCTTGTATTTGTGAACACTTACTTAGCACCAGGCTGTGGACAAGGGGCTTTACAGGCCGAATATCTTTTTTTTTTTTTTTTTTTGAGACAGAGTCTCGCTCTGTCACCCAGGCTGGAGTGCAGTGGCATGATCTTGGCTCACTGCAGCCTCTGTTCCTGGGCTCAAACCATCCTCCCACCTCAGCCTTCTGAGTAGCTAGGACTACAAGCACATACCATGCCTGGCTAATTTTTATATTTTTGGTAGAGATTGGGTTTTGCCATGTTGCTGAGGCTGGTCTGAAACTCCTGGGCTAAGTGATCAGCCCATACAGGCCTGATGTCTAATCCTCACTGCAATCCAGGAAGGAAGGTGGGTTCTGTCAATCCCATTTTACAGAAAAGGAAACCGAGTCCCTTGCCTAAGTGTACCGCGTTGTTAAGTGTTAGCATTGGCAAGTAAACTTATATTTTAGTTTAAAGGGAGACTAATATTGTGGTCTACAGAAATGGGGAGGCTTCATGAAGGACACACTTTGCTTGCTTTGAAGGCAGATTGGGATTTACCACCTACCAGCTCTGTGACCTTGAGTATCTTATTAAATGTTCCTGGGCCTCAGTTTATATGTCTGTGAAATGTGGGTAATAATCCTGCCTTTCAAGGATTATCAAGGGGGAGAGAATTAAGTAAGACACCTGAAGTTCTCAGCACAGTGCTAGGCTCCAGGCTGGAACTCGAGCCCTGTTACTTTTTCTTCCACCAGAGGGGACTGGACTCTACTGGTTTCCAGTGACTTTATCTGATAGAATGCAAACCTCACGAGAATTTGGGGTTTTCGTTATTTTGTTTAGGTTGTACCCCCTGTACCAGAATGGTGCCTAGCACATCATAGAGACTCAATCCATGTTTTTGAATTGAGTTCTGTATTTCTGTGACTGTGATTCTGTGAGCTCTGATTGGCAGTAGTTTCCTAGGTGCTGGTTGGAATGGGAGGTGGAAGGGATCCAGGACAAAGCTTTGTGAGGAGGAAGAGAGAGATGTCCCAGCCAACAGCGCCCCGGGAGCTGGGCTGCATGGCTGGCCATGTTGTTAATGTCTCATCTATTGCTGCCCAGGCTGGGAGGCAGCTCAGGAGTTGCTTGAGATACCCCTTGGCCCTGGACTCCACCCACCTCTGTCCTCCTCAAGCTCTCCTGGCCTCTGCTCAGCACCCTCACCCAACTGCACAGTGGCCAGGCTCCAAAAGAACCCTTCCTTGGTGCCAAGTATCAGCAGGGCTCTCTGAGGGTGTGAATTATTCCTTGATAGACCCAGCACCCATCTGTCCCCAGCTGGTACTGCTGGCATATCTCCCTAGGCCTGGAAGCTGCCTAGGGCACCTCCAAGCCAGGCCTGCACAGGATTTCCTCCCCGTCAAGACATGGCTGTCCCGAGCCTTAATTGGAGCCATGATACGGTGAGCCCGGGAGGTTCTAAAGTGTGTATTTGCAATCAGCTTGTTCCTTGAAGTGGCATGAAAACAAAAATCCAAGGAAAGCAGTCAGTGAGGGGATTTCCCTGGTGACCTGTGGCTAACGGCCTCTGCCCACCTCTTCTCTGAAGAGGCCCTCAGAAGCCCTAATGGGGGTGGGAAGTGGCTTCCAGGGAAGAAGGGCCTTTCAGAGGTGGCTGTGCACACAAGGGGACACAGCCTTTGAGAATCAGGGTCAGAGATGTGAGTAGCCCCCAAACCTGGCACACTGGCGGTGGCTGCCATGGGAGGACTCCGGCACTCCACATGTTCGCCAGAGAGGAGGCAGTATGATTTCAGAGATTTTCACAAGAGGTTACGTTGCCTGTGAGTTCAACCACCTTCCTGAACTTTCTGGAGAAAATAGGTGTGGCAGCAAACCTGTAGGACAACAGGCTGGAGGAAGGTGTGTGGACTGCTGGTCATGAAGTGTCTTAATTCTAAGAGATGAAAGGGCCACTTTCCTCCATTGAAATAATAAGCATTATCTGTATGTATCTGTAGTGGCCAGTGACTGACTTCCCAGGAGAAATCGGCATCTCCAGGAGAGAAAAGTAGGGACTTCCTCAGAGAAGGGTGTATGGCCTAGTAAAGAGTTCCCCAAGAACCAGTAACAGTCGCATGGCCATACAGCAGGGGCATTTTAAGACGTCCACTGGTTCTGGTTACTTTCAGAACCCTCTCCCACATTACACGTCAAGCATCGAATGCACCTATGTCATATGTTTGTCTATGTAAATACATTTTAAAGAATGTTTAAACCTGGCACAGTGGCTTATGCCTGTGACCTCAGCACTTTGGGAGGCTGAGGGAGGGGATCACTTGAGGCCAGGAATTCGAGATCAGCCTGAGCAACATAGTGAGGCCCCATCTCTCCACGAAATAAATTATCCAGGTGTGGTGGCGCACGTCTGTAGTCCCAGTTACTCGGTAGGCTCAGGTGGGACGATCACTTGAACCCGGGAGTTCAGGGCTAAAGTGGGTTATGATTGCACCCCAGCCTGGGCAGCAGTGAGACCCTGTCTCTTAAAAAACAAAATGTACTTAAAAAATTAAAAATAAAACAAGTTTTGGAATTTTGCGTTTGAACTTACTTGGCTATGAGTGGTAATTTCTTCACTGTATAATTATTGGCTGTGCTTTCTCATGCAAACTCAGGAGTTTTTACGAAGAGAGGTAACCAACCCGTAAATTGTTTTTAGAGGTAATAAGATTTTAATGAAAACAAACTTAATGAACAAAGTGGACCCAATGTGTTTTTTAGACATTTAATTATGCATTTATTCATTTCAATTTGGCATCTTTTTCTTTTTTTTTTTTTTAGAGAGAAAGA